>BKCP01005006.1:377226-443729 GCA_008636005.1 Striga asiatica | reverse complement strand
TGGTATAGAATAGGGCGGCACTACACACGTGACAATTGTGGAGTCTCGCTTAGGTAAGATTTATTTAGATTACGATCTCGCACTTAGTTAGGCTAGATATTTAAGAGTATGGCAATATATTATCAAGCATGGTACATTATTTCGAGAATATTGAGGAGTTTTATTTTATTTTGTGCGCGCCAAGCACAACACGGTATCTTTTTACCATTTAATTTGTTAATTTACTTATTCTCTTAATATTTGCAATTTATGCAAAAAGTCTAAAACTCCCATGACTTTTATGTTTGCTGTATGTAGATTGGATGGAGGTTGATCATGAAGTTTGACATCTGATCAAGATTCCAACATAAATAAGATCTTTCTTCATTGAATCATATTTACCTCTTGAATGTACTAGAAAGAGTTATAATTCACCATTTAGAGAGAACAAAGATAAAGAATGTGTCATCTCTCTCCATAGCTTTTGTAGTATGTGTATCACCTATTTTATTATCACTGAGGAATAATATAAGTTGAATCCAAAAGTCAAGCAACAAGAGAAATACATTAATTCTGTAATTCCCTTAAAAAACAAGAGAAATAGACCATCTAAACAAACACTCATCACCCAATCAAATCAATCCTCACTGTCCGAACTCCCCTCGTCGCTACTGTAATCGCTACTATCATCCTCGATATCAAGCTGCACGTGCCGCACTTGTATGGGCTCGGGCCCCCTCCCAATGGGCCCAACAGGCGGCCCAACGGGCCTCGCCTGCCTCACCACCTCCTCCTCCATTGCCCCTCGGCCCACCGGAGGTACCAACTCCAGCGGCGGCAGCGGAATCGGGTCGCCCAGTTTCCACCCTGGCGGCGGCGGCACCATCGGCAAATCGCTCGGCAACTCCACCGGCATCCCGGGCTTCCACCCTGACGGCACCACAATATTCGCAATCGGGATATTCGACTCCTCCACCAGCGCCTCGATTATCCTCTCCTCGTCTGCCGCCGCCTTCGGAAGCCCGACGTCGAGGCCCGCGAAACTGTACAGCTGTGACGCGCGCATCTGCTCCTCCTGCGGAGCAGGCGGCAGCGCCCCGCGGAGCGGGCCCTGGCCCGACCCGAATTCGGGAGGGGCGAAAGTTGTGTAACTTATCTTGTGCGCGTAGGAGAGTATTTCGGAGAGCTTGAGCGTGGTTTCTATTGTGGTGGAGCTCGATTTACGGTACTCGGAGGAGTAGTCGTCGACGAGAGTGTCGAGGGCGTGCTCGACGTTTTTGAGCTTGGTGGCGAAATCAAGGAGGGAGGAGTTGAGGGAGTTTATTTCTCGGGAGAGTTTGTTTTTGGCGTCTTGGAGGTCGAGTATCTCTTGGAGTTCGGCTACGGATTCGAAGAGTTGGGTTTGGAGGGAGGTGAATTGGGAGAGAATCTCTTTGGAAGAGTCGGGTAGGGAGAGAGATGAGGAGGAGGAGAGGAAAGAGGGGAGAGAGCCGCGAAAAGAGGAGAGCCAATGAGAGCGGTTGGGGGAGACTTGGAAGAGTCGAGAGGCAAGGGAAGCCATTTGGAGGAGGAGAGATTGGGCGCGTGGGAGAGGAGGGAGAAGAGAGAGGAGAGAGGATGGTTGAGGAGGAGTTTGGGTCGGGAGTTTGGGGTTTTGGAGGGAAGGAGAGTTGGGGGTGGGGAGGCCGAGTCGAGCTGGGGACTGGACGATTTGGTGGGGTATGTTTTGTAGCATTTTTTTTCTTTTTTTCTTTTGGACGGGGGGATGGTTTATCTTCGTCCTTTGTTTCAAAAGTCCCTTCCTGGAAAGAAACAACGGTGATAGACACTCGTGTTACCTGTAAACTGATAAATTACAGTAAAACAAGTCGAGGGTGTAAGAATGCATAGACAATGCACCTGTCGAAAATATCAAATTACCTTTTACAAATAAGAAAGATGATTTTTTTTATTTTTTTGGGGGGTAAGAACAAATTGCAGTATACAGGCATCAATTTCTGTTGAAATAATGAAATAAAGTCACAAATTTGCATAACAGACTATACATAACAGACTATACAGGGAATTCAATTGGTGTATGCACCAATTGAAGATCAGATATAACATGAGAAATGAAATTAAGGTAAACATCATACATTTTGTGTATTAATTTCGGTTTATAACAAATTAGAATGATGTTTACCTTAATTCATTTCTCATGTTATATCTGATCTTCAATTGGTGCATACACCAATTGAATTCCCTGTATAGTTTGTTATGCAAATTTGTGACTTTATTTCATTATTTCAACAGAAATTGATGCCTGTATACTGCAATTTGTTCTTACCCCCCAATTTTTCACATAATTTTTGGATATTATTTAGATTGTTATCAATTATCATATGTCACTCATCGGACATTCTGAATTTTTCCACAAAGTTGGTCAACATCTGATTCACTAAGATTCTTTCATTCTAATTCATTACACTGTACACATATCATGAATTTTTTTATCATCTTCATCTAGTTCATCTTCATATCTGTTATCAATTCATTACACTGTACACATTTCTTCTTTCTAATTTATTAATCATTACACATTTACACTGTACACATTTCATCTTTCTAATTCATTACACTGTCACTCATCTTCATTTCTTCTTTCTAATCCATTACAATGTCACTGCCCAAAAACAAATCAATCTAGTATTTTCTTATTACAATTTGTTAATTTGAAATTTGTGACTTTAGAAAATAAAACAAAAAAAATACTTACAGTTACAACCGTGTGCGGTGTGCCTGGACGACCGGTGACCACGAGCTCCTTGACCAGACGGAGCAGCGAGCGACGGACGACTGGTGCGAGTCGACGACCGGTGACCACGAGCTCCTTGACCGGACAGAGGAGCACCGAGCGACGGACGACTGGTGAGCGACGGAGGAGTAGCGGCTAGGGGTGTAGCCGTGTAGGGGCGGAAGATTTTGGGACGGCGGGGACGGGAGGAATTGGAGAAGGCAGGCGTGCGGCGCGTTTCTGAAATGAGGAGAAGAGGAGTACAGATACAGAGAGCGATTAGGAATTTAGGATTTAGGGTTATGGACTTTATTGTTAATACTAGACACCCTAAAGCACAGCCGGCCCACTGTAATCGTATAGCATATTACCAGTTATCAGTGTCATGTAAATGTCATATAAATGAGTGTATAAATTATTTTTTTATAAAATTCATGTACTAAAAGAAATTTGATCAAAGCAATCATGTATCTATTAAATAATAACATTCGAATAACTTTAGGCGATAATCTAAAAGAATTTAGTGCAATAACATGGTAAACATACTGTATCATTGCATGAAGTTACCCATAAATATTATTCATGTTGGAGCCATACTTATAGATTATGCTAATACAAAAAAGTCCTATATCATAAGTTCATAACAAAATCCAATAACATACACAAGGAACATAAAACTAAGTCTTTGCTTTCACAAGGAATTGAAGTTGAAATTAACTTGACAAAAAAAGTAGCATGAAGCTGAGGTGCAATAGAAAAATAAATGAAAAAACTTGACAATAGAAAGTAGCAAAGATAAATAGACTCAGAATCAAATATGTAACTTAACTGAAAGAAATTAAACATAACTGAAAGAAAACCCCAACTCTTATTAATAAAATTGAAATCAAACTTTGAAAATCTACGTGTCCCTTCAGACCGCCAAACTTCTCATAACACTCCACAGCATTCACAAACAAAAAACAGAGGAAGAGTAATCAATAATGAAAATGAAGGCAATGACAAAAACTATTAGAACCAAATGGCTGCATAAACATTGGTCAGGGAAAAAAAAAAGAAACAAAGAGGTACCTTCACATAAATAATCGGATCATAGGACCCACGTGTGTCGCAAATGATACACACAACCCCTCAACATCTAAAAACATTTTTTCACCTCTGCTATTGCTTCTTGCCTACTCATCCAAAGTTTTATCCCACACACTCTGCAATATACCAACAATCATTGGATTTCAATAACAATAAATAAAAGAAATAAATAAACATATTAATTATTTTTTAATGAAAATAGATTGTAAATTGAAAATATAGAATTGTGCAACGAAAGATTTATCTCAAAGTACATAAATGTAAATAATCAGTCACTACTACAAATAAATTGCATAAAATTGTAACAAACTTACAGAAGCTAAATGACACTCGACAACCCTGGCGTTGTAGTTAGTTGCAGCAGTAACAAATGAGCCGCCTGCAAAAAGCCAAAATGGTTTGACTGTGGGACTGTATAGGATTTGAAAATACCTTTTTCTCACAAAATTTAAAATTTAAAATAACTATTCAGCTAATAAAGAATTCATTTTTCCATTGTTACATGCAACAATTATGAAAACATGAAAACAGACTCATCAACAGACAGACGGGAAAACTTATATTGTTCAGGTAAGCTTGACTGAGGACAAAATGCATTAAATCCAAAAAAAATTAAAAAAAAAATCACTTCCTGCTTTGTAAGATCATATGTCATGATCGATTTCCCTCACCAAAGCTAAACATTTTAAATTCCAAAAGCAAGCCACATCAACTTTATCTCCTGAACAACAAAGAAATGAGCAAAATCCTTATATAACTTATATATAACAGCACAAGTTTCTAAAAAAGATTGATAATAATATATATGAATGGACCCAAATTAATAGCTAATTTCTGCTCTACCAGGAAACTTTTACTTCAGAAGGGAACAAAATATTTCATAATGTATCTTGATGCAATGTGATGGCATTTTGGAGTTAATGTCAGGAATAGCCATTCATTTAAACAAGTCCAATTGCATGAAATTCAACTACTTCAACATCATTATAAGACAAAACAAGAACTAAGGCATGTACATCGAATTTTTCCACTCAAAAAGGATCAAACTTCATTCTAAAAAATGATTAAGAGACTTGAAATTTTGAGTACTGAAAGTCCATCAACATCGAGGTCATTATCAGAGACATTCTTCTCACAAAACACATCAAAAAATACAAATATAAAAGACAGAGGATAAAAGGTAAACTAAATTCTTCAACTCATTTGCATATTTGGTTTCAACGTGATCACAATAAGACGTGCCTTGAATACAAACTATTCGATGATAAATCACTCTTTCCAGCATAGAACCACATATATGAAACTCAACTTTAGCTATTCATCCACTTACATCAGCTAAAAATAACCAAAATCTGTCATTTCCCAAATTCCACCAATCAAGCTTTCAATAGAAAATTCCAAAAAAACCAGTAAAAAAAAAAACATATATAACATAAAATCAATGACAAATTACCGTAGAAACGTGGGCAGTCCCGACAAAATAAACATCACAGACGGAATATGTTCTAATCTCATTTGAGGATAGTCAAATTAATATCCAGCTTATAAACAAAACACAATCAATCAACACAAGATCAATCAACGTAAAATGATGCTTCTGATTCTTATGTTTAATTGGTGCTTAAATTAAATCCAAATAGAAAGTGTATAAAATCTAAATTAATAGATATTGTAAAATTAAAATTATGAACTTTTATAATGGTGATGATTTTATAATATCCCTTTATGAAAATATGTTGAAGATGAATCTTTTGAACTGCATATTAAAAGGAGTTTATGCTCAGCACACAAATAATCATCCATTACCAAATACAACCAGTATTTCAAAGGTCAATGTAGTAGAATGATAATTGAACAACTTGAGAAAATTCACGAACACAAACAGGTTTTCAGCTTCAAAGAGAAATATATAGTTATACATAATCAGGACATCAGGTGTATACCGGAACCTATATGTTGTACTTAGTTAGTTTCTCATGTAACCAATACAAAGAAACTGAGGTAATGGAATGTTTTTGTTTGTATAGAATCAGATTTATCACTTTTACAGATGCATTGATGCATTGAGATCAAGAATAAACATGAACTTACAGATTAGCACATGAAATTATTTCAAAGAAAAAAAATTCAAACCAGAAAAGAGAGAATTTGTCACTTTTACAAATAAATTTAGCTCAAGAATAAACATGACAAGCTTACAGATTAGCGCATGAAATTTTTTCCATGAAAAAGTTTCAAACCAGAAACAGAATTGAATCAGATTCATCACTTTTACAGATTCATCACTTTTACAGATGAATTTAGCTGAAGAAAAACATGACAAAAGATAAAGGATAAAAAGGAATATCAGATCCATCCAAAATTTAATTTACAGAATAGAAAAGAAAAAAGCGAGAAAATTGACAACACGGACCAGATGAAGAAAAATTGAAGCTCAAACATCAAGGAAATCCCCAAAAAATCAGCAGTAAACACACTCACACAAAATTACATATGGTATTGAATTGCAGAGAGGGAAAAAAATTACCAGAAATTCAAGCAGTGCAGTAAACAAGGGCAAAGATCATGCCACCAAAAGCACAAACAACTGTCGAGCATTTGCTGCCGGACCTCGAGAGCCCCATCACCGTCAATATCGTAATGTATAGGAACATGAAAATGGCTATGATCTCGGCTATGCCAGCCCTCCAGAAGAACCAAGTATGGAGCTCACCGAGCTCGAACAGGGGCGTCGACGGCGCCTCCTTGTAGTCCTTGCTCTGGACGGAGGTTCCCAGCTGGTCAGGCAAAACTGGTAAATGAGAAAGAATTTCAGACTCACTTTGTTCTTGGCCGTCTTTTCTCTCTCTTGTGGTTAATCAAGGTTGTATGATGCGATGGTAGGAGCGGTGTCGAGGAGATAGAAAGAGTGGTACGGTGATTAGGGTTTTGGAAAACTGAAACCGAGAAGAGAAATGAGTTGGGGAACAGGGTAAGCAAAACGACGTCAGTTTTATGACAATAACAACGACGTCGTTTATAAAACCTGAAATGAAAAATTGGACATGCGTCACTCATTCAGGGCAATACCTTCCTTTTTATATATATACTAGCAGGCTATCACCGTGCAAAGCACGGCCGGTCCACGTTAGAATTTTTACTTCAAGCGAAAAAAATATTTTATTGTAATAAAAAATAATGAAAAATAATGAAGTAATTTATTGAAACCATAAACAAAAGATGTCACTAAATATACATCAAACCCCTAAATTAAAGTAATCAACAAATTGCCAAGAAGGAGGTAATAACTCATTATAAGGATTTTAGTTTTATATCTGATATTTTTTTTTGTATCATCTATAGCAATATAAATATTTTTTTCTTTGATAGAATTATATATATCAAAAGAAAATAACAACATCAATCATAGTCGATTCCTTATTTTGTCAATTCCATTCCAACCCATCATTTAGAATCTAAATTCATAGTCATGTGTTCAATGATAAACACTTGCTGAAAATTTGAATATATAAGATAGACAAAATATATTTTGTTTGGATACAAAACATCGAGGTAGTAGCCCTATCCGGTTCATTCTCCTATGCCTACACAACAGATCAATTTTGAGCAACAATCCAAACAAAGTAATTTATAACATCAATTAACCCTCACATGCCAACATAAAATAGTACTCAAAAAGGTTAAATTTAACAAAATAGTAAATGATGGGTTAAATTTAATATAAAATAGTAATCAAAACGGTTAAATTTAACAAAATAACCAATCATAATGAAATAAAAACTGATGTAAAATATGAAAAAAAAAAAAAAGAACAAAAGATTTTTTATGCTTCTGATCCTATTTCTATTTGTAGGACTGAAACAAAACAATAAGTAGTAAATGCAAGAAAATATAACACGCAGCAAATCCATGTTCACCTTTAAACTTCAGCAAAGCAAGAAAATTTATTATAAAATGAAATTACTATTAGTAAATGCAACAAAACAAAGTTTATATTATTATGTTGCATACAGAAAACAATCCTACATGCAGCCGGGCAAAAAACTGACAAATAAGTATACTTTCATTATATTCATGAGTAGCAAAACACCATAAATATATAAAATTTCAGTTTTGGCTAAGTACTTTGTAGTCGAGCAATATATATCAAGTTTTGCTTTAAACGGCAAACACATTAACTCACTAAATACCCAGAAGACAAAAAAAATAAGAAAGAGGTCATTCTCGCACTCTCGAAGCCATTTCAGAAAACACGAAAACCTAAAAAAAGAAAATAATAATAATAAGGCAGAAAATTTTGAACCTAAATGCAAAAAGATTAAAAATTTCTTACCTAATTTAATCCATAGCCGCATACAAAGAGGAATCGTAGATAGAATTTGAGAGTATGTGAAAGGGCTGTCAAAATTGGCGATGAAATTAGATCTAAGTTGTGAACGCCCGACTGGGTTTTTTTTTCTTTTTGTGTGAAATGGCGTCGTATGAGTGCAGTCGAACACAGCCCGACCCAAATTGTGAAGCCCTCTCCTTCGCAGAAGGAATCGCCAAAGGCACCACAAAGGGCCTGCGATGGAAGAGAGGGGGAGACGATGATGCAGCGGTTGTACGACTGAAGGATGACGGAGTAACGACTCCTTCACGCCTCACAAACGATCGATTGAAGGTCAAAGAGAGATTTGCATCGCGAAGAACAAAGAGTGAGAAACATAGGAGAAAGAGAGTTCAGACTCGAGGGTGAGGGCCAGAATGAGAGGAGAGAGCATTTAAAGTCTTAGACGAACGGTAAAGATTGAATCCGTAAAATCCAACGGCACAGAAAAGAACTCACCAAAACGGTGTCGTTTTGATCAGGACAAATAAAATATACTATAAAGTGCCACGTGTCAAGAAATGAAGACACATGCTTCTTTTTTATTATATAACTAGTACGTGGTCCGTGCGATGCACGGGAAAATAATATTTTGATTGTATTATAAATTAAATAAATAAATAACATTAATCATAATTTACTCATTATTTATAAATTAAACCGGGTTTGACACAGTCCGACCGGATGGACCGAGAACCGGTTTATAACCGATTTAGTGCGCTTAAATAAAATATTTGCTATCGAATCCGCCAACACCAGTATGTTGGACTGGTAAGATCGATACGATTTTCTAAACAAATTTTGTTACATGAAAAATTATTTTAAATAAAATTACATATTTAAATAAAATAGAGATCTATAAATTGTTTATCAATTAGTTTAAACATTTGAATTTATAAATTGTTTAGATATTTAAGTAACACTTTCTATTTAAATTTATTACAAAAAATACTATATATATATATATATATTAAAGTATTATGTATTAAAATCTGAACAACCACAAGACGATGCGATTCTGAAAACCTTATATTTACCGTACATTAATAAAAATGATAATGAAATAAATATTTTGTTCACATAAATAATAATAAAATGATATATAAATATTCATAAATCATTAATCACGTTGTCATAAAAGTATTGTTAATATGATTATTTGAAGTTTGGACGACATCACATTCACGTAATAAAGTATTTTCAATATTAAAATTTATATTTAGGTTCAATAATCAACTAGTACAATACCCATGTATTACACGGGTGTTGAATTAGAAAGCTTTTGTAAAAAAATATTAAATTTTTTATTTTTTTAAAAACTAAAATAATTTAATTTTATATAAAACATTACTTTGGGTTTCATTAAATTGTCAAATTATATTTTTTTAATTATAATAATTAAACACCCGTACATTAAATGAAAATGTCAACTCGTGTTTAATTTTTTTACTTATATCATATGAAAATATTGATATTATTTACTATTACATAAGTACAAAAATATATATCTTAAATAAATAGAAATAATATGGTGACATGTATATGCATAAGTGTAGAATATGTTTATTTAATTTAAGCAAAATAGATTAATTTTTTTACTTAATTAGATACCTAATATATCAAGTGTCGTGTCAGTCGTGCTTCACAATTTTTTTAACTTTATATGTAATTTTAGAATTTATATAAATAATTATTTATTTTTATTACATTGACAACATACCAATTAGATTTGAAATAAATATCATTTTTAAAAGAATATATACCAATTTCTATTACTTTATAAAATAATTTATAGTTTTATTTTAATTTAGTTTGATAAATAAATTTAAATTTTATTTATAAGGATATATATTACTGTTTTGTATTATATATATAAAAATAAATAGTAAAATACAAACGGACTTCATAATATCAATTCAAATGCAACAAACTAATTAAGATTTTTTTTTCTTGTTAATATTAACTCTATTTAATGGATGTTATGGGAAACGATTGAGATGGGATATGAAGAGACATTGTGTATTATATGTCGGGTTAAAAATGGAAAAAATATGAACAAAATATCGAAAACGACATTTATTTTAGCAATGATCAATTAAGCCAAAGTGACAAATAATAAAAATATGAGGGAGTATATATTATTATATATTTTAGTATGACACATGTTACTTGTGCGACTTATATGTGTTATATTATAATAAATTTTCTACCTTATAACATATAACTACATTAAACATAAATATATTAATTAATAAATAAATTTATTTTCTAATTAATTTTAATAAATAGTTTTATTATTATTATAAAGATAAATATGATTTATTTATTTTATATATACAATATGGATGTCAAATCGAAACTCATCAAAAGATGAATAATTTGATATATTATATATGTAAAGCCGATAAGAAATACAAAAGTTATCAACTTTTAAAATATATTTGCAATTCAATAGTTATAATAGGAAATGATATTAAAATACAATTAATACAAATATTAATTTATATCCAAGCCTAACTCCAAAGCATGATTTTTTGCCAAATAGGATTTCGAAGCATGAGAGTTTGCCACGTAGGCTCAGCGCATTCTGAAATTATATATAGAGGGGATTTGGTCTGGTCAAACTGATACATAACTTAATTACCTCGGACCAACCAAGTTATGTCAAGTTTTTTGACTATTTTAAATATCACCTAAAAGTAATTCAATCAAAGTGGGCAGTACCCTAATTCAATCACCCGATTGATCCAAAGTAATTTCCTTATTTTCTTTAAATATAATATTTAATTTTATGAAATAAAAATATTTTATGATTCATATGTCTACACCAAATGATAGTATATTAAGATTATAAATTATATATCCAAAGATGAACTATTTATTTTTATTTTATACATATTAATAAAAAAATAAACATAGTAATTTTAAAAAAATTAAGATTAATTGATTGGGTATGCAATTTAAAAAATATTTTTAGCGTTCAATATATATATATATATATATATATATATATATGTTTAAAATAATTTTATGAACATGATTGAATTTTTGGATTAGAATATATATGTTTAAAATAATTTTATTATTACAAGTCAAAAAGAAAAGATGCCATAAAGATTACAACTTTGAAAAGTTTGTAACCATTAATTTATGAACCCTCCGATTTTAAATGACTTATAATTTTTGAAATATGATACGTGCATTTAAAACCCATTAATTTAGGAACCATCCAATTTTTTGATAATGAATTAAAATTAAAATGTAAAAGTTACTGAAAATAGTATATAATAAATGTGGTTGACTTTTCCTTACTACTATTTATGATAAATGTTAATTCTTATTATATATATATAGATAATGATAATGATAATGAAATAAGCGAAAGCGAAGGGAATAGATTTGTATTAAATTATTATATTATAATATATAATATATAATATGATATATATATATATATATATATATATATTAATCGGTCGGTTCGGTTTATTCGGTCATTTTATGTCCGAAACCGAAACCGACCTACAAAACCAAAAATTTACAAATCGAAAACCGACTACCGATCGAGTCGAACAAAAACCGAACCGAATTGGTCGGTTCGGTCGGTTCGGTCTATTTTAGTCGAACTTTGAACACCCCTACGGACGGCTTAAAAGCCGTCCGAAAACGACGGCCGGTCGGAACCGGTCCGTCCGGTTCGGCCGGCCGGACAATTTTTTTTTTTTTTTTAAATTATTATGTTATATATTCGAAATAATTATGTTATAAATTGGACTATATTATTATGTTATAAATTATTATGTTACATTTTAGACTTGATTATGCTATAAATTGAACGTGTATCGTGTTAGGAGTTACAAATTATTATGTTACATGTTGATTATAATATAAATTAGACATTAGATATTATCGTGTTACGAGTTAGAAATTATTATATTACATATTAGTCTTAGTTATGTTATAAATTGACGTTAGATAGTATCGTGTTAAGAGTTATAAATTATTATGTTACATGTTGATTATAATCTAAATTGGACGTTAGATATTATCGTGTTACGAGTTAGAAATTATTATATTACATATTAGTCTTAGTTATGTTATAAATTGACGTTAGATAGTTGTTGATGTCAGAAATCGAACGATCAACTGTTAAATGTAAATCGAATTGTTGAATGAAAAATGAAGGACAAAATTGATGGAAATAGTATTTCTTTGCATTCATTTGGAGAGTATTTCTCTCTCTCTTGTGTGTTGTGGAGAACAAAATGAAAAAAATGGAAGAGCCCCACTTCTCTATCCTCCTTCTTACATATATATACAAGTCTACCCCTTTTTTGCAAGTGGGCAAAAATAAATAAAAGGTAGTACATTATCATTTAATGAGAGGTAGTCATTGCGGGACCCGCAAATGACCCTTGACGGTTCCGACCGATGTCCGTCTCCTCGGCTCGGTAGCAGTGGACTCGACATTTGGGAACCTGGTCGGTTTTTAGGCGATCCATCTCGAGAACCTGTTCGTATATCCATTTATTATGTATTTTTGGCTCCTCGGTCATTGGGCCGTATTTTATTATTTAATTTATCATTTATTTAATCGGAGCCAAATTGGGTATCAACAGGAGGCCCCCGAGTTTAGGACATGTTCTGGATTGAACTGTTCTGAAGTCGCGTTTATTCTTTACAATTTGGCAATGTTTCCGCCTCATGATCTTTTGAGCTTCGAGCTCCTTATATTGTGTAATTATTTACGCGTAATGAGTGATATTGATGAAATCACGAATATGTAGACGAGTGCGCGTGGCGGATACTTTTCGTGTGATTCATGAGATCACTTTTTTTATCTTGTCAGTTTTGCTTAGATGGATCTAGCGTACGGCTTTTTATTCTGTGTGTCTCGAGGACTTATTATTTCCTCTCGCTTCGAGGTGTTTTTGGCAAAATATGCTGATTTTATCACTAGTTAATATGTAATTTTAGGCGCTTTGGGACCCTAGAGCGTTTTGTTGATCGTTTTCGGCTTTGGCCTGACGAATTTGCGATAATCACGCTTTAATCTTTGACGTATTGAGCCAGTTTGAGATAATGGGCAATTTTGCGAATTTGCTATTGAATGGGGCCTGAGCGGTCTGGTCGGGTAATTTGGTACCCGTTTTTATGCAGGAATGAATTTTGAATTGCCGACATGAGTGAGCTTAAAGCTCTTTGTCCGAGTGAGCTTTTAGCTTGTTGTTCGATTGAGCTTTGAGCTCTTTATTTCTTACGAGATTGTACGCATAATGCGATCATATCAGAATGCGTGAATGTATGACGAATGTATGATGAATGTATGTTTATGAATGTATGATGAAGGTATGTTCATGAATGTATGATGAATGAGAGCATCTTGTCACATGTTTAGTTGGGTCGAACTGCTTTTGGAGTTCAGTTTTTAGTTTCAAGGCACTTCGGTCTTACGGCTCGTACGCCTTTAGTTTTACGGCATTTCGGCCTAATGGCTCGTACGCCTTTAGTTTTACGGCATTTCGGCCTAATGGCTCGTACGCCTTTAGTTTTACGGCATTTCAGCCTGATGGCTCGTACGCCTTTAGTTTTATGGCATTTCGGCCTGATCGGGCCCCTTTGTCGAGCCCGGTTTATGCAATTTATTGCACTAATGATTACGATGGCACATTGTTCATCCGATCCGCTCGCAGGGTCGGGTGGTGGTCCGGCCTGGCCGAGCTTCATGATCGAGCTTGGCACTTGTTTACTACCTTTTTTACGTTGACGACTGTGGCCTGACCGGGCTACGTGACTGAGCCCGGCTTGTGCCGGTCAAGCCATCGTACTGACCTGACCTGCACATAATTACGTGACAGCTTACCTGACCGGTCTCGCGTTCGGACTCGGTGGTATTATTGGTCTGACCGGGCTTCCTAGTTGAGCCCGGCTAGTGCCGGCCGAGTCATCGTACTGATCCCGACCTGCACGAATTTATTACTTGGCCGAGCCTCGTGATCGGGCTCGGCATTTATTTATTACTTTGGCGCGTTACCTGTCCGACTTGCTCGTTGAATCGGGCGATGGTCTGGTCTTGCTGAGCTTCGCGTTTGAGCTAGTTTGTTCATTTCTTACGTTGGCGACTTTGGCCTTACCGGGATACTTTGCCGAGCCCGGCTCGTGCCGGCCAGGCCATCGTACTGACCCGACCGGCACATAATTACATGGCAGCTTACCTGACCGGTCTCGCGGTCGGACTCGGTGGTATTATTGGCCTGACCGGGCTTCCTAGTTGAGCCCGACTAGTGCCGACCGGGTCATCGTACTGATCTCGACCCGCACTTGGTTTCTTACGTTAATTACGCCGCTTCGACTCGATCTAAGCCTAAGACGACCTAGCCTCTAAAAGCAAAAGGTAAATTACATTCTTGACCTGGCTCATCAAATAATATATACAATAACGTCACTCACTGAGTGAGAATAGCCTAGACTTATTGGTAGGACTTCTTCAGAAACGCCGAGTTTTATGGGTATTGATGGGCGCGTGTCGTCCCGGTATTCAAGTCGGTAGGCCCCGTGTAGGAGGACGTCGTTGATTTAATATGAGAGTGGTTTGACTTGGGATTTGGCGTATCTCGCGTTTCGTCTATTACGTGCGGCGTTTTATGAGCTCGGCTCATGGTGCTCGTCTGCGAAGTTGAGGCTTACTCTCAGGGACTCGTTGCGCTGGCGAAGTGTCGATAGGTCTGGTGGAGCTAGGGCTTGTCGGCGGGAGAGATAAAGATATTAATTTGGCCGAAGCAAAGGCATGACGGAGTGCAGTGAAATGGAAAGAGAAATTAGTGAAGAGGGAGTACAGTGGGAAAAAATTATGTTAGCGACTGGCTTGGAAAATGAATAAGTCATTAGGGATTTATCTCAACTTTTCCGGTGGGTTTTTCAAATTTTTTTTTTTATTTTTTTTAATTACCATGCTGATGATGAAAATGCAATTAATCTCCAAAATTTAGGTGGTTGAGAAAATTTGTAGCAAGATTTGTAGTTGGATTGTACAACTTATGCCCGGAATTAACAAAAACAAAATGAAATTTTAAATTAAATTTAAAATAGATTATATAGTTAAATTTTATAATTAAATGAAATTTATTTTAGAATTTTAGATTTGACCTTTTTAACACTAAATTACATTTTTTAAAAATAAAATCTCTATAGATTAAAATACCATGCATTAAGATTTCAACTTCAATTGAGATTTATAAAATATATATATACATATAGGGGCTGGTTCCAATAAAAACTAGGTCTGGTGTGAGAACCGTGAGAACCATATTTGATGCTATTTTTAATTGCGTATGATGCTATTTTTAATATTGCATGGTGCTATCATTCTTCACAAATGCTAATAAAATTTTATTGCTATTTTTAATCAAATACATCCTAGTTAAAAATAGCACTAGAACACAATTAATCATAGCATTACATACAATTAAAAATAGCGGTTCTCACGGTTCTCACGCTGGGACTTGGTTCTCATTTGAACCACATCCTATATATATATATATATAGGGGTTGGTTCAAATAAAAACTAGTCCTGGTGTGAGAACCGTGAGAACCATTTTTGATGCTATTTTTAATTGTGCATGATGCTATTTTTCATAGTAGATGATGCTATCATTCTTACAAGTGCTACCAGAAATTGTGTTGCTATTTTTTAAAAATTCATCATAATTAAAAATAGCATCAAACACAATCAATCATAGCGCTACGCCCAAATAAAAATAGCGGTTCTCACGGTTCTCACACTAAGACTTGGTTCTCATTTGAACCACATCCTATATATATATATATATATATATATATATATATATATATATATATATATATATATATATATATATATATATATAATTGCTAGAAAATCATTATTCGAAATCTAATAAAAGAAACTAATAAATTTTACGTATTTGGCATTTTCCTCTAATAATTGTTACAAGCCAATATTATTATTATAATTATTTTTACATTAATCCACCTTATCCCATTAATGATATAATATTTCCTTGTACTTTTTTTTTAGGTTAATTAAGACAAAAATCTTTACATTTTATATTAATTGAGTAATAATTATATTTTTTATTGTATCATACAATAGTTATTTTTAAAATTAATAATTATATTTTACACTAAATGATATATGAAAGTTGTTGTTATGGTAATTTTACCGGAGTAGAATCGAGAGATTCGAACACCGGGTCGTATCTCAAGGAAGGTCAGCCGGATTATTTGTACGAATATTCAATCACACGAAAAGAGAAAATAATCCTAAACACTCTAATTCAATTGGTTGGTTTCGATTATCAACTACGAGATTAACTACTAACGATTCTCAAATAAGCAATTTCAATTTCACATCCCAAAGCACAATTCAAATAATGATAAAATGGACTAGGGTGTTGGGGACAATCATTTCTGGTTCTCAATGCATTAAACGCAATCGATCACTCGGTTAAAGAACTCGAAAAACTAATTCATCAAGAGGTTCATTCTCAATAACTCATGTAACAAGAGAATTAGACATAAACGAACAATCATCGAATCAATTAACACATAGACAATACGTTTCCGAACAAGTCTATTCTAAACGAGCCAAGATCGATCGATTTCTCCCCTTTCGGTTTTAAAATTGATTAAATAGATTAGGATGGTGATCAATCATCTAACCCTAGGTATAACACAACTCGTTTAGATTGAGCAATCAAAGTACACACAAACGAAATTGAATCGGAACAATTATCCCCCAACCCTAGCTATGAATTTAGCCACTCATTGCAATTTCAACACAACAATCCATAATTAAGCAAGCCATCAAATCCATACACAAAATGAAAAGAAATGCTTACGATTAATAGTGAATCCAATGTCGGAAAGCAACGAACAATCCAAATCCACAAGTCCAATCTTGGAGTTTTCACTATCCAAGGTTGAATCTCAATAAAAACTAAGAGAAAATTGAGTTATGGAAGTTAAAAAACGAAAATACAAAGTCTGGAATGCCCTAACATATGCCCTATCCCCGAGCTGTATCCTTCCTGTTTCGAAATTCCCTAAAACTCGCGACTGTTAAAAAACAGACCTTAGCGGCGCTAAGGTGCCGTAGCGCCGCTAAGGCATCTTATTTGTTCGCGTCTGAAGCCGCTAAGGAATATAGCGCCGCTAGCCTGGCTAACCTTAGCGGCGCTAAGGCTCTGACAGTCCATGCATTTCGGGTCCGTTTGGGTTCGTTTCGACTCGGAATTTGATTCCGCTTTTCCTGTGTTTTTCCAATGAACTCCTCTATTTAATTACGCATGCCCGACTAATTTTCGCTTGAAATCCGATCCTCCCGAGGCTTCCGACCTACACACCAAAAACAAAGAAAAATCAGAAAAATATACGGAAAACACATAAAAAAAACCAAAAATAGAGCAAAACATGCAATAAACTACAAAACGAACTAAAAACCAACAAAAAGACGTGATATGAGGGAAAAAGAAAGGCAAAATGACAACGAAAGTCACAACAAAAATGGGACAAACAGTTGCATAAACATAAATGATTATATTGTAGAAACTTTTTGTTCAAGTTATTTATTCTAAAATTAATATTATATTTTTTATCGAATTAAATGATTGTTTTTTAAATAAATTAATTTATTTTAATGTCATAGCCAAATTTCTTAAAATCGCATATTTTGTTTGTTGTGAAAGACTAACTTTTACATTAAATGATATAATAACCTCTTGTTTGTTGTGAGAGACTAACTCTTGGATAGTGTTGGTGCTTATTTTGATCTTGCATTTGTTTGGTAGGAGTAAACATAAGGTAAAATATAAATTTTTAATTTTACCATTGCATCCTTTTCTCAAAAATTATGGTACGTAGGAAACTTCATTTACTACTATTGCTATTTCTAGATTTCCCTAATTATATTTAGAAAAAAGATTTGAGAAAAGTAGAGTTCAACAATTCCACAATTCTTGAAAACGGCTGAGCCGATTCTGAGTCATGGTCGACGTTCTGAAATATGTCGCCCAAGGGTGAGTTTTTTTATGTTTTATATTTCATTTTCAGGTTTTTTTTTCCACTCCGTTTTTTCTTTTTCTTTTCGTTAACTTTACAAGGATGCTATTTTTAATTTGAAATGTTGTTTGTTGGNAGGATGCTATGTTTAATTTAAAATGTTGTTTGTTGGAGCTTGTTTATAGTATATTTTGCAAAGATGTGATATTTAATTTGTAATGTTGTTTGTTAAATCTTGTTCTATCAAATATTATGACCTTTCTTCGAAGTTGACTTTTGTTTGTGGTTTGGGTCTGACCAAATAAGTAGAAGATTAATAAATGATACAAATCCTTAAAAAATCAATTGCGTGGTGATTAATTGGGGTAGCCTGGCACATCTCTTCATAATAAATGACACTCATCATTAGTTTTGGCTTGTGAATCTCGATTTCGTTCCAATGGTTAGTGGGTTTTTCAAAATTTTCTTTTAATTTATTTTAATTACCATGGTGATGATGAAAATGTAATTTATGTCCAACAACTAGGTGGTTGAGAAAATTTGCATCAAGATTTGTAGTTGGATTGTACAACTTATGCTTGGAATTAACAAAATAAAATAGAATTTTAAATTAAATTTTAAATAGATTATGTAGTTAAATTTGATAATTAAATGAAATTTATTTTAGAATTTTAGAGTTGACCTTTTTAACACTAAATTACATTTTTTAAAAATAAAATTTCTATAGATTAAAATACCATGCATTAAGATTTCAACTTCAATTGAGATTTATAAAATCTATATATAAAATTGCTAGAAAATCATTAAATAAAATCTAATAAATGAAAATAATAAATTTTACGTATGTGGCATTTTCCTCTAATAACTGTTACGAGCCAATATTATTATTATAATTACTTTTTTACATTAATGCACCTTATCCCATTAATGATATAATATTTTCTTGCACTTTTCTTTTAAGTTAATTAAGACAAAAATCTTTACATTTTATATTAATTGAGTAATAACTATATGTTTTATTGTATCATATAATAGTTATTATTAAAATTAATAATTATATTTCACATTGAATGATATATGAAAGTTGCATAAACATTAGATTATATTGTAAGAATTTTTTGTTCAAGTTATTTATTCTAAAATCAATATTATATTTTTTATCTGATTAAGCGATTATTTTTTAAATAAATTAATTTATTTTAATGTCATAGAAAAATTTCTTAAAATCGCATAAACAATTGTTATAATAAATTTAATATTTTTCAGCTAATTAATTTTTCATGATCCCTCAAAATTAGAAAATTCACATTATTTATTACATTTCATGTAATCAGTATAGTGACTCATATACAATCAAATTGTTATGTACTATTTGTTTTAACCAATGATCAAATTTTAAAACATAATATCATTCTAACTTATAATTTTAATATTACATGCATAAATATAACTCATAATACTCTATGTTTAAAATATAATACAATTATCTAACTTATAATTTTAATATTATATATGCTTACAAATAACTCATAATACTTTATTTAAGTTTGTGCAATTGCACAGTGTCAAATACTAGTATATAAAATAACTAATTTATAAATTAATACCACGTGTTAACAAATAAGTATCATGCATTAAGATTTAAATTCACTTGAACACTACTATGCATTCTTTTGGACTAAATTAATGATGTGTAAAAGCAACATAATGTTGTGTTGTATGCATTGTTTTAAAACGCGTATAGCGGAATGCGTGTCGTTTTGGTCTTTATAATGTGTAACGTAAATAGCATTGCGTGTTGCGTAAGTTATTGGGGTATAAAAATTTATTTTTATTGGAATATTATATATATATATATATAATAAAACTGGATGGTTAATTTTAAAAATTATCATAATATCTGAATGGATTCAAAAATAACATTTAAAAATTATTTATCACAAACATTAATGTAAATATCTAAATATGAATATGTAAATAATAAAGGAAATACACTAAAAAGTAAAATCAAACAACGAAAATATACTAAGGTAAATCATAGTTTAAGTATGTACATTTAATTTTTTTTTTTAATTTAACTTCTACAACTTAATTGTAACCACTAGATTTGAACTTTTTATTTTTCAATTTAAATGTTAAATACTGAAAAGTAAAATGATATAATAGAATTAGACTGATAAATATTGCTCTATTCAACTTAGAACTTTGCATTTTCAAACTTTTAATTTGAAGTCATTATCAAAATTTTTAGTTTTTAGTTGTTATAAGAAGTATAAGTTTTTGAATAATTTATTGTTTAAATTTAAATGTCGTTGCCGAAATATAGCACAAAATAATACAAGATAGCGCAAATTAGCGTAAAACACGTCTCATTTCAACATTTCGCATAAGCTTTTCAGGAAAAACGCTAACTATATAACAATAAGTAGCGTTTTTTTTTTTTTTCTTTTGAAAAAAAGCACTATAGCGAGCTACATAGTGCTATATTTAAAACAATGGTTGTATGTTCTTCATACCCATTTTTTTGTGACGTTAAACTAATAAATAAGATACACATCTGGTAATAAATAATAGTACTTAGAATTCATAAATGAGGCACAACCAAAGTTACTAAAAAACATATTGATAAGTTACTTAAAACAGGAGTCCAAATCAATTGCAAAAAAATTCATAGAAAGTACATATTTAATTTTCATAACCAAAAGCACCAAATTATCCATAATTGATTAGTTCAACCGTCTAAAAGGGGTCCTCTAAAATGAGGAGAACCATTGACCATTTCGCATATTCTTTGAGGTTGAAAAAAAGATCAAGTTCCTCGTTGTTTTTGCATAAATATTTCGTAGCAAATAACTTCTCGTCGGTCGACAATGGAGGGATAGATTCGAGAGCCTCATAATCCACTTTGCGTTGTTCCTTCGCATATTGTTGAAAATCGACCCGTGAGACCAATTGCGAAAGGCGTTCATCCGTTTTTTCAACTAAAGCTGAAAAAATATTCACCAACGTATCCTCGTCTTGTGCAAAGCGTTACATTTTACTCTGACTCTTGCCCCCAGATGCGTTACTCTCACCCATGTGTGTTGAAGAACAATCCATTTCATTATCATCGGATTAATGGGACTAGGGGTGGACTCTTGTTGCCTAACTTTGTTTGGTTGAGTTGGATTATCCGCATTGTGTAACACATCATTCACGGCATCAACAAACCTAATAGCTCCTATTCCCGTTGGCCAATCTCTACTGAATATTTCTACCTAATCCGCGTAAAGTGGCCATGACCTGTTTCTCAAAGGCCTGGCCCTATGGTGGGCCTCATAAATTTATTGATTGAATTTTTCATTAATTTGGAACACTTAAAATTTAAAGGAACAAAATCTATATAAAAAATAGAAAAATAATGTGCACCCACGCAATAATACCTTAATGTACGCTTGCCACACATGGTCGAGAACTTCTACCGTGTTACCCGCTTCACTCCAACCAAAGTCGAATGTCCCCATCATCTCCACTCTGTCATTGTAATTTTTTTTCCACATGATTATCTTGGAAGAAATATGTGGTTAGGCTTTGATGTTTGAGCCCGACACACTTTGTCAAATATGGTGTTCCAACATTGTGTGCACCCCAAACGGAAGTCATTGTCACACTTCCATCATCTCGCAACAAGATCTTTCAAACCATGCACTAACGCAAGTTCCTCATCAGCTGTCTAAAGTCGACGAGTAGTGCTTGTAGTCGCATTACGTTCCACACTTGCACTTGATTCCATCACTAAAACACGCACACACATGACTATTAATGGTTCTTAAAAAAATATCCATATTGTTAACAACTCCTAAAAATGAATTGTCACCATCAATAATAGGAAACACAAATATTAAACACTATATCAAAATAACACTCTAAGTTGGTTATATACCAAAACAAGCATGTTCTCAGTTTGAAGTTCTAAAACATGAAAAATGAAACACAATATTGAGTCACAATGTCTACATAGAAGCGATGTCTAGAAAAATCAATCTCATTCAATTAAAAAAAATCATTGTTCACCCGCTCATTCATTAAACATTGATATTGCAAGTGCAGCCCTCCAATTGACTCATTCTTGGGCCGGCTCCACAACATCTACATAATCGGTAGGATCTATATGTTCTTGTGTTTGGGAGTCATTCATTTCATCATCACACTCCCCGTCCAACGGGTCACATTCATACTTGAACAAATGAATATATTTGTAGTTTAAGTTGGTCAAATGTATCATAATTTTAAAATTGTTAGTAGGGATGAATAGAAGTTCATATCTACTCGTACTAATGCAAAACAAACACATAAGATTGCGAGTCATCATATCCGTAACATAGGACTACGAATCATTGCAAATCGGCACATAACATTCTACATTAAAATATAGACAGAGGTTTAGAAGAAGAATAGTTTTTTCTTTGTATAAAGTGATATAATCATTCGGTACATAACACTGCTAGAAAAAAAACCCATCCACTTAATTTAATGCAAACTATATTATAAAGACAACTAGTACTCGATCTTGTGCACATACACAAATGCAAATATAATTTTATATATTATATGTGTGTATGAAATATTTAAAATTATAAGTTATAAATATAAACTATTTAACTCATACAAATTGTTATACTAATTGCAATAATATAATTTTACAATCTTAGATGATTATGACCAATTATTTAGATAAAACAATATTGAATTTTAAGCCGTAAGTTTTCTACATCAAACCTGTAGATCCGCTACGCATAAGTTTACGTTTGTTATTGAATTCGTGATTTGTACATAACGAGATTCTCATAGATTCCAACACCAAGGGAAGTCCCAGATACTAATAAAAAGCCCATCCCTAACCTTGAACCTCATTCCTAGACCTAAAGACTCTCTTGCACTCATCCAACTTTTCCACAACCAAAAGTCATTATTTTTAGCAGTGACTTCCATGAGCTTAGCCCCCAGAAATACCTTCCTCTCATGACCCTACTAACTAACAGATTGGGTGAAGTAATGAGACTTCAAAGTTGTTTGACAAGAAGAGACTCATTGTAAACCCTGAGATCCCTAAACCCTAACCCCCCTGACTCTTTAGATCTAGACAACTTTCCCCACTCAGCCGAATGTATCTTATTCCCACCACCCTCAGTTTTTCCCCATTAGAAATTAGCAATATCTTTACAAATCTAATTAACAATGCCTATGGGGACTCTAAAGCAGGACATCACATAGGTGGGTAATGCCTGTAACACCGATTTTATCAAAGTCTCTTTGCCAGCCTCACTGAGAAACTTGTTTTTCCAACTCTTAAGCTTATTTTGAACACACTCAACAACAAACAAGAAAGTGTCCTTTTTAGATTTTCTAATCCCCAGAGGGAGTCCAAGATATTTAGAGGATTTGACTCTAGAAATACCATACAAGATAAAACAGACATTCAATTGAGTTACCTCAAGAGTATTTTTAGAGAAGAAAACAGAGGGTTTCTCAAAGTTAGCTAATTGTCCAGAATCATTGCCATAACAAACAAGCATGTCAACAATCAGGTTTGCATGAGAGTAATCAGCTTTACAAAATAAAATTGAGTCATCAGCAAAGAAAAGATGTGACACAGAAGGAGTATGCTTACCTATTCTAATACCTTTGAAAGCACCATAAGAACAAGCTTTGAGGACAAGATTTGAGAGGGCCTCAGAAACTAGAATGAACAAATAAGGTGACATGGGACACCTCTAAGGCCCCTAGTTGGATGCAACTTATCAAGGACAGAACCATTAATATTGAAAGAGTAGGATGTAGAGCAAATACAAGTAAGTATCCAAGATATGAAAGTCTCACATAATCCCATTTTCCTACAAAAACTCGTAACTCTGTCATATGCTTTTGCCATATCAATTTTATTGCCATATAATGCTGGTTTCTTTTTACGGAAAATTCAAGTTAAATCCTTCCTTCCCTTTTCATCTTCATTGTCAGTCCCTAGCATAAAATTTGTTCCTCTGCACTCCCTAATTTTAATTTCTTTTTCTAAATCACTCCCCATATATATAGTAATGATATTATTTTTCATTTATTTTGTCTCAAACATAAAAAACCTTTCTCTCTCTCTTCGTTTTCGTTTTTGCTCTCTCTCTTCGTTCTCCTTGCATCGCCGTCTCTCTCTCTCTCAAAATTGCATCGTCAATCGTCTCTCCCTTTCTGAAAATTCCATCGTCGATTATCTCTTTCTCTCTGAAAATTACAAAATGTAAGAAGAAATGAAAAAAAAGATAAGAAAAAACACCGGGACTCCCCAGATCCCCAATTCTTAAAAAATATAATCTCAAATTCGTGAGTGATGTTCATCCATCTCCTCATCTTCTGCTCCATTTTTCGATTCAAATCACTGCTCCATCTCTCATCTTCTTCCTCGTCCCTTCATTCATCATCAATCACGGCGGCTAATTTTTCGTCCTCCTCCCAGAGCTCGTCCGATTTTACCCCCGCGCATCCGTTTACAGTGGCCGGAGGATCATCTGCGCATCGATGCCCCGGGTTCGATCTGTTGGTAAACGCGATTCACCAGGTGGAGGAGGCTGCAGCAGGATCTGGAGTTTGGCATCCTGGCCTTCCTTGCTTGTTTCACCTTCACAGACTCTGTATGGTAGCTTGAAGAAAATTATCTTGATTTTGTACTTAATTCTGATTAGAATATTAGTTTACGTTTTACATTAATAAAACCTCCCTCTCTTTTGCACTGATCACTTTGTGCAATCTTAGCCCAATTTTGTTGGTAGTTTTACACTCATGACTCATGAGTGACATTATGGAGCTGTGTCATTAGATAAAGGATAAAATCTTGAAAAAGAAGTCATGGAATGAGTTTTCTGATCTGTAAATGTGGTGGTATTGGTTGTTTATTTATTTTGTGTGTATGTATGTGGTGGTATTGGTAGAACTTTTTGACATATTTGTGCAAGGTCCCTTTTGACTTAAAGTTCTTGGCTATTTGTTTCGATATTTTTTTATGTTCATATACTCTGGTGATCGTGAAATGCGTTGAACACATTGCGCTATGAAAACTTGTGCAGGTCAAAAGATATTTTATGCATAGTTCTCGAGGTGTTTTGAATTGGGGATGTTCGTTATCATTTTCTATCTGCTTGGAATTCGCCTTGAACAAAATCTTATGTTGACACTGAAGTGGTGCATGCTATGAGCCGATTTGGCTTATTATGTAGTTCTATTGATGATTTATCCTCATTTATAGGGGGTCTTTATAGGGAGTAGTTCTGTTTAGTGGGTGCAATTGATTACATGAAAACACACATGCACCTCTGTTGGTGGGGTCTTCAATATTAACATTGTGTATTGGAAATTTGTATTGCAATCATGCCCTTGAAAACAGTTAAGTATGATCCTTGATAAGAATAGCAGTGTATCATTTTCTCTTATTGTTACAGTTGCATTGATCAACACCATGAAATGCAATATCAATGTTTTCACCGTTCATGCTAAGCATGAATGTTGTTTCTTTATTTTTGTTGTGGTTGCTTATCGTGGCAGATGGCATCCACAGTGACATATTCTATAGATTCAATTTGTTTATTATGTCTCACGAGCTGCTTTGAAAAGAAAATGGGTGCTTAAGAGCCACCCGGAACATGTTGTATTCAACCACTCAGTTTTAGAAGTCACACAATTTTTTCTTTCTTTGCATGCTGTGATAATATTGGTGGATGATTGGATCTTATCAATGTGTTGAATTTTGGACTTTTTCCTTTACTAGTGATAAATAAAAGGGCATATGTTCTATTGGGAATCTAATTCTGATCAAAGTGATGAATTTTTGCAGTTTTTCAGATTTTTCTGCACAAAACCAAAACTGAGCCGTGTTTTCGGTAACTGAAACTCGTTTATCGACTACTAGTCTGTTCGGTTTCGGTTTCGATCTTGTGCTTTAGTGTTACCGAAACTATCGACTACTACACTTCATCTTATTGAATGACACACTTCATTTCATTGAATGATGAGAAAAAATGACGATTCTAAAACAGTACCTATTTTAGCAAAAATAGTACCGCATCTTCTTCTACGTGGTACCTGTTTTTTATCGATTGGTACCTACTTTTGTGAAGGAAAATGGATTATTTCAATTTTGGTCAACATTTACAAAAAGTAGTACCAGAAATAGAGTGAGATAGTACCAGTTTTATATTGTTGTAGTATTTGATATTGGGTCTTTAGTACCACTTGTAATGAACACAGAAAAAAATCGAATTTCGGTCTCAAATGATGTTTATATGATCCATAATCACTCTCACATTCATTTCTATGAGATTTAAAATGTTTTTAATCGAGTTTAATCGCAAATTGTTCATGAACTCGACACACTAATCAGAAAACATTATTAATACACTTTTTTTTTTCAACCAAATCACGCGTGAACGATTCATTTAGTATATTAATTATTAATTCTACCTATATTAATCAATATTTTTTAACCAACTCTGACGAACATAAAAAACGGGTCTTCAGTACCAACTCCTACGAACGTAAAAAAAAAAAAAAAATACCGATTTTTGTAAAATAGTACCTACTTTGATGCAAATAGTACCACTTTTTTTTTCCGCGAAGTACTAGTTATTGATCAATTAGTACCAACTTTTGGTCAAAGAAAATAGACTATTCAATTGTGGTCAACATTTGCAATAACTGGTACCAGACCTGGAGTTAGAGAATACCAACTTTTGGTGTTTTAGTACCAGATATCGGGTCTTTAGTGCCAACTCCGAAGAACATAATAAAACACCAAATCTCGGTCTCCAATGATGTTTATATGATCAATAATCATTCTCACATTATTTCCTATGAGATTTATAACGTGTTTAATTAAGTTAATCGCAAATTGGTCACAAACTCAACACACTAATGAGAAATTACTACAAAGACACTTCATTTCATTGAATGACACACTTCATCTCATAGAATCATCATACATGTTTACTCTAAATTCTACCTATATGTTTTAACTTCCACTATTTTTCATCCAAATCACGCGTGAACGATCCACGTGTCATGGTAGACATGAAAGATTAGAGAAATTACAATTCTTAAAATAATACCTGTTTTAGCCAATATAGTACCACATCTTCTTCTACGTGGTACCTATTTTTGATCAATTAGTACCAGCTTTTGGTCAATGAAAATGGATTATGCAATTGTGGTAAACATTTGCAATAATTGGTACCAGACGTAGGGTAAGATAGTACAATCTTTCGGTGTTTTAGTACCAGATATTGGCAGGTTAGTACCACTTCTAATGAACACATAAAAACACCGAATTTCGGTCTCAAATGATGTTTATATAACCAATAATCACTCTCACATTCTTTTCTATGAGATTTATAACGTGTTTAATTAAGTTTTATCGGAAATTGGTCACAAACTCAATACACTAATGAGAAATCACTACAAATACACTTCATTTCATTGAATGACACACTTCATCTCATAGAATCATCATACATGATTATTTCAAATTCTACCTATATGTTTGACTTCCACTATTTTTCATCCAAATTAGGCGTGAACGATTCACGTGTCATGGTAGACATGAAGGATTAGAGATATCAAGATTCTTAAAATAATACTTGTTATAGCCAATATAGTACCGCATAATCTTCTACGTGGTACCTGTTTTTTATCAATTAGTACCAACTTTTGGTCAACGAAAATGGATTATTCAATTGTAGTCAACATTTGCAATAATTGGTACCAGACCTAGAATATAATAGTACCAGCTTTCGGTGTTTTAGTACCAGATATCGGGTCTTTAGTACCACTTGTAACGAACACATAAAAACACTGAATTTCGGTCTCAAATGATGTTTATATCACCAATAATCACTCTCAAATTAGTAGAGATTTAAAATGTTTGAAATTGAGTTCAATCGCAAATTGGTCATGAACTCGACACACTAATAAGAAAACACTACTAATTCGCTTCATTTAATTGAATGACACACTTCAACTCATAGAATCATTATACATGACTACTCCAAATGCTACCTATATGTCTTAACTTCCACTATTTTTCATCCAAATCACGCATGAACGATCCACGTGTCATGGTAGACATGAAAGATTAGAGAAATCACGATTCTTAAAATAGTACCTGTTTTAGCCAAAATAGTACCGCATCTTCTTCTACGTGGTACCTGTTTTTTGATCGATTAGTACCTACTTTTGTGAACGAAAATGGATTATTTCAGTTTTGGTCAACATTTACAAAAAGTAGTACCATACTAGAGTTAGATAGTACCATTTTTGTATTGTTGTAGTACCTGGTATTGGGACTTCAGTACCACTTGTAATGAACACATAAAAACACTAAATTTCGGTCTCAAATAATGTTTAAATAGACATATTTTATATAATTTTGCACAATTTAAATGGTAGTTTAGTACCCAATATCGCGTCTTCAGTACCAATTCCAATGAACATAAAAGAAGGTCGAATTTCGGTCTTAAATGATGTTTATATTACTCAAAATCATTTATACATTATTTTCTATGAGTATTTGAATGTGTTTAATTAAGTTCACTCGACAAGTGGTCATGAACTCAATAAATCTTTAATTTTGAAATTTAGAAATATTTTGTTTTAATTTTAGGTAATTTTCATTTTATGAAAACAAATTTGTCTTTTAATTTCAATATAAACAAAAATCATCCCTTAATATATCAACAACTCCATATTTATTGCAATTAAATCACTTAAGCGACACTTTCCATATATGAAACTGATAAACATGATATATCACGCATTAAATTGGTTGATATCCTATCATAATATTTATTTATTTTCTTTTAAAAAAAATAAATGATGTGTTTAATTTTCCATAAATAAATATTTAAAATTGTAGTCCTTCTCTACGCACGGGGTTTCACAATAAATAATATAATCTTGCCTTGACGGTCAATTATATTGAAATTATATTCTTTTTAGTGTTTTAAAATGTTTATAACTTAATTCGTCGCGTTTTGGCTCTTATACTACGCAGCGTAAATAGAAATTCGTGTTGTGTAAGCTATTAGAGTATAAAATTTTGTTAGAAATACCAAATATTTGCATATAATAAAACTGGGTTGTTAATATTAATTTTTTTTTAAATAATATTATGACACTAAATTTTACAATAAGATAATAGTTGAGTATTATGATTAATAAATTGAGTGCGGTTTTATTTTGGAATGAAATGTCCAAATTTAAATGATACGAGTTTCATATGGTATGGATAGAAGTGTATTTAATTTTGAAAATAAAATAATGGGATGAATTTTATTTGGTATGGGTATGAAAGTCGAATTTTAGGTCGATTTATTATAAAATCAAGGTAATATAATTCTCAATTTTAGCATATCCCTATAACAACTTGTCATAAGATATTATTGATAATTTTATAAATCGCCCCTATGTATAATTTCTGAATGTCACGAGCTTAAGCGGCAGACTCATATGCTTCAGAAGTTTATTTGACATAATTATATGTTTGTATTGACACATGTACATGTTCCGTTTTAAGCTTGAGATTTACCATAAACTATTTTAGGCTTTTTTTCTCAAGTTACCGTATACTACTCTTACTCCTTCTTATTTAATTCATATAATAATTGTTATGATAAATATGTATTCTTTTTATTTTTAAATCTTTATAATTTTTTATTTTTATTTTATTTTTTGTATGTTATATCTCAAAATAATCATATTTTAATGATCTTCAATTTGACATCTATGTTGCATCTATACAATAAAAAATAATTACATCTCTCGTTATAAATAAAACTATATTTATTAAAAAAATAATTTAAAAAATATAAATAGAACATAAATTATTTTATAACGAATATAATAAAAATATAATTCCATAATACACCATAAAATAATCATTTAATGCGTTTTCTCATAGATTTTAAATAAATTAAGAAAATTAAGTGCAAAAATACGGACCCCATTTTGAATTAATTAATATTTTGTTAGTTATTCATTATTTTTATATTCATTATACATAATTTTACAATATAAATTATTTTAGTTTTTCTATTGTACAAATATTAATATATTTACGTACCCGTGTAGTACACGGATATCGTACTAGTTGATATATATTCTTCTTGAAAATTAGATAGATCTTTGAATAAATATTTTTTAATAAATTTAAAATTTATAATTTAATTTTAGAGAATTAGTTGATAAATTTGAACGACAAAAATATAGATTTATAGATTTAGTATAATATATATTTATAGGAAATAAAGATTATTATTTTTTTTTTATTTTGATAGTTTATCCAAAAATAAATCTATATTAATTAATAAAAAATTAAGAAATTTATAAATTTAGTATAATATATATTTATAGGAAATAAAGATTAGTAAAATATAATTTTTTTTTTATTTTGTTAGTTTATACAAAAATAAATCTATATTAATTAATAAAAAATTAAGAAAAAATAATAGTAGAAGTGATAAATAGTAGAAGATGAGAAGAACAAAATGATAAAAAATGTGTGGAAAAGAAAAAACGAAAAATAATGAAAAATTAGGAAAGTTAGTAGTAGAGAGAGAGAGAAAAGAAATAATAAAATAATGTGTATTGTTAGGTTGTAGTGGGATGATGTCATTAGTCAATTTAGTTTTGATTTATTTTAATAAAGGGGAGTTAAGTGGAAGAATGATTTTAGGGATAGGGATGGGTAGGGAGTGTACATCCTGCCCTGCGCTACGCCTATATCTCCGGGTGCCAACGGGCGTAGTGGATACTTGCGGATTAGGAGTAGGAGTTTATACCTCACCTTCGCAATTAACCATTCGAGGAAAGGGAAGGCGTCAGAGCTGACAAGCGAGTGTGCGATGACGATGAGTTGGACTGATTCGAGCTACTGAAACTGTCTGTCCCTCTCCACCTAGGATTTTCTCAAGAGAAGCAAGAATCCGCGGTGAAGCGAAGTGAAGTCATAGAAGCTTTTGGTTACGACTAAAAGGTTAGTAAATTTTTTTTATGTAGGGACTGACATGAAAGTTTGAAAAAAGATTTGAGATTTATAAAGAAGTGTCCCTTCTTTTTATGCTAAAATTAATTACAACGTACCAAAANATCTCGTCACTGTAAACTTTCCCGATCACAAATCACCATGCGTCACCTGCTCACCGCCGTCCGCCGCCCCTTCCTCCAGCGCCGCGCCATCTTCCAACGAGCCAATTACAAGCCCCAGCCGCCTCCGCCCCCGCCGTCGCCGCCGAGACCCCCCAAAAAGCCGGAGAGCTTCTGCCTGCACGGCGATTCGTGGGAGGACGAGTATATCTGGATGTCGCAGCTGAAGGACAAGGTGGCGATGCGGCACATGGACGTGTACATGGAGCAGGAAGAGAAGTACACCGAGGCCGTCATGTCCGACACCGAGCGTCTCCAATCCAAGCTCCAATCGGAGATTGCCTCCCGTCTCGCCGCCGACCTCTCCACCCCTCCCGTACGCTGGGGTCCCTGGTAATTTTCACTTCTTTCTCCTGTGATGTAATTAGCACTTCGTGTGATTATTTCAAACGATTATTCGGGAATAGCTAATAGTCATTACTTAGGTTGTGATTCATGAAAGCTATCTGTTATGAAGAATCCTACGCCTGAATAGTGATGCAGGAAAGGGAGCTAATTTATTATTTTTCTGAAATTGTGATAGTGAGAATTCTCAGTTGACAGGGAAATTAGATGTAACCTGAATTGCTTTATGCAGTAATGCTAGAAAAACAGAAGTCCTGTTTGATGGCTGTTTGAGCATCCTTGGTTCAGCATTTCACTTATGAAGCTTCTGAATTTTTGACATTCTTGGATTGTCGCCTGCTATACTACATTTTCAAGTTTTGTTTTCAAATGGATAAGCTGCACTATTATATTTACTGTAAGCTGGTCCTGGGTTTTAGTCTTGGGTTTTGTGCAGGTTGTATTATAGGCGAGTGGAAGAAGGCAAGCAATATCCAGTATTGTGTCGGAGATTAGCAAGCTTAAATGAAGAGTTTATTTCTAATAAATCTCCAGCAGGTGGTTTTGATTTTACATCCGGAAGGAAAATCGAGCAAGTGCTGATAGATTACAATCAAGAAGCTGAAAGATTTGGGGGTATCTTTTTCATTTTGTATTTTATAGTGTTATATAAAATTATATATACTATTACCAGTTGACATCACTTTCTCTAAATGTATGTCCATTGTTAAATTTTATAAATAGGTTATGCCTATGAAGAATTGTCGGAAGTATCACCTGACCATCGGCATCTTGCATACACTATGTATGACAAGGATAATGATTACTTCAAATTATCCGTTAGAGACTTGAACTTCGGATCCCTATGTAGTAAGCCCCAAGCTGAGAGGGTTTCCAGTATGGCTTGGAATAAAGATGGGAAAGCATTGCTTTACGTAGTCACTAATGATAAAAAGAAGCCATTTAGGTTTGATCTTGTTGATTGCATTCTTGTAATGCTCATTTTACCCCTCGAAATTAATTTTGATACTTTTTATTTTTTTCTCAGGCTCTATTGTAGCATACTTGGTTCTAAAAATGAGGATGTATTGCTTTTGGAGGAACCTCATGAAAATGTTCATATAAATGTGAGGCATACTAAAGACTTCCATTATTTGACCGTAAATGTATTTTCAACTCAATATTCCAAGGTATGCTTAAGAATGCTGATCTCCTTTTTAAGTATCAGCTTTTATTCAACTGTAGATTTATGTATGTGACCCACGATTAGGTATTTCTGATAAATGCAGCGGATCCTTTGTCTGGAATGACACTTGTCTGGGAATGTGAGCCTAATGCCGATTGCATTATTGAGCACCATCAAGGATACTTATATATCTTTACAAATGCTGCTTATCAAGGCCAACCTGTTGATCACCATTATCTTCTACGTTGTCCTGTTTCTTCCCCCTGTAGTCCAAGAAATTGGGAGGTTAACACGTTTCTGTAATTAATCAGTAATCAAGCATGATTAGACTTTTATGGATTAATTAGATCTCTCAGTCTTGACCATCATTCCTCTTGTATGATATTTTGCAGAATATTTTTGCCAATGATCAACAGTTGATTATTGAAGACGTCGACTTCTGTAATTCTCACATGTTACTTGTTACAAGGGATGATAAAAAATATGGGCTGTATTCTATTTCTTTACCTCTAAGTATTGATAAGGTAATACAGCTTCAAAATGTTTGACTACATGTCGAATAATATGGAGTTAATGTCTTTTCTTCTGTACATTTTCTGTTGAATGTATTGTACTTTACCATATGGACTATTTGCTTTTATCATTGATCTATCAGTTGCATAAAGATCCGAAACACTATGTTGTGTTTCTAACGATATTGTTTACAGGCAGGAGCTCATCTCAATGAGTTCGATCCAGAAAGTTTGCCTTTGCCAGATCATGTGTCCCAGATACTGCCAGGAGCAAATTATGATTTCTATTCTTCAACCATGCGCTTTACAATAATCTCACCTGTGGTATGTAGATGAACTTTTGCTTCTAGTTCCAGTTCAATACCTTCTTCTACATTCATTTCATTGGTTGTGACTTGTGTCAGTTTTTGAGTTGAGTATATTGATTAATTTTGTTTCAGAAATTAGATCACATGTTTAAAAAACAATATATGTGTACTTTATGTTGTATATGTATTTCCGAATTTAATGTATTAAGCATATTGGTTCAAGGTCTTGGAATCCAATTTCTTCCAAAACTTCTCTACTAAATCAGTCTTCCGTGTCCGCATTAAATGTAGGCTGCCTCTAGGGAACAATAATCAAGGTTTTTCTTGTTGAATACTTCAGTATCAGCTTATTGCCTTTAACTATGTTATTATTGTTATTTCGGGAAACACTAGATAACCCTGAAAGTTTTTACACAATCTCTAGATGATAAAATCTTACTTTTGAAATTTCAGTTAGTTATGGCCTCATTGTAATTGCAATTTTTATTTTTTATTTTTCACAATATCTGAATACCTTTCTGGATGAAATCTTATTAATCCTTGTCCGTCGACTAGATAATGAGTTAAACAGATTGTTTAAAATTTGTTCAAAATCTATTACTCATGTCTCTGACTCTCTGCTATCTTAACTTCATAAAATAATCTGGTCTGGAAAGACTTATCATACCCTTGAGTAGGGATATTTAACGTTGCTTGCTTTGGTGGTGTATTACTGTTATTGTGTATGCATCACTCTCTACCATCACTAGGGGTAATGATTTTGTCTTCATATACGAAAGTTGGACATGCACTATCATATTTATCTTATAATAATACTTACACATGCATTTTATTCTGATTTACTCTCCCCAGATGCCTGATGCAGTTGTTGACTATGATTTATTGAAAGGAAAATGGACCATCGTCCAACAGCAAAATTTGTTTTATGAAAGAACGCGAATTTTATATGGATCATCATCTCCTTTGAGCAGCAGCCAGAAGTTGTCTACACCCGGAAAATTCTCGGACAGTAATGCTGGAGATGATGGCACATGGAATGACCTGTCTGAGTATTATGCTTGTGAAGAATATAATGTCCCTTCACATGATGGGGTTTTGGTTCCTCTGACCATAGTATATTCACGCCGTCGAAAGACAGCTGGGGAAAATCCTGGACTACTTCATGGACATGGAGCTTATGGTGAGATACTCGATAAACGGTGGAAAAACGAGCTGAAAAGCCTTCTTGATCGTGGATGGATCATTGCTTATGCTGATGTTAGGTTTGTTATGCATCTTTTTGTCCTTTAAAATATTCTGTCATGTGAATTGTCCAGAAGCACAATTTTGTGAAATACTTTCTATTTTTTCTTAAACCAATTGGCATCATTATGCAGAATAAAAATAAATGACCCTTATCTGAAAAAAATGATGAGGATTTTTTTTTTCCTTTCTGAGTAATATGTAAAACAATGACTTTAGTTCTTATATCAATAGATCAGAAATGCTCACGTCCACGGTGGACACATGTTAATATGCCCACTGCTGATGTGGCATGCACACATTGGTGATGTTAATATGTTAAAAAAAATACATCACCAATGTGTGCATGCCACATAAGCGGTGGGCATATTAACATGTGTCCACCGTGGGCATGTGAGCATTTCCCATCAATAGATACGTTTAGTATTGTTTATCTGAGTCTAATCTTTTTCTTTTCCAAGAAAAAAATAGATTGGGTGACATTTTTCTTAATCAATTAGATTATTTATTTTGTTAACTGAGTTCAACGTTCGTAATTTCCAGAGGTGGTGGTGGTCGAGGTAAGATGTGGCATCATGGTGGTAGGAGAACAATGAAGCTCAATTCTGTCAAGGATTATATATCGTGTGCTAAGTTTCTAACTGAAAAAGGAGTCGTGCAAGAAAGCAAACTAGCTGGCTGGGGATACAGTGCTGGAGGATTGTTGGTTGCTTCAGCTATTAACTTTTGTCCAGATTTATTTCGGGCTGCTATTTTGGAGGTGGATAAAAATTTACAACAGCTTATGTTATGTGTTTGCTCAACTTAATATTCAATTTATGGGAATCTTTAATATTTGGAGTGTCTCTTGAAAATGTGGAGTGATTATAAACTTTTAATTTACTAATTCTAGTCATTTTCTCCACTACAGCAAGAATTTGGGCATCTAATTTTGTTTAAAATTCTCTCTAATTCGTGTTTAGGTACCATTTTTAGATCCAACCAGTACACTTCTGCTCCCGATTTTACCACTAACACCCGAAGACTATGAGGAGTTTGGGTATCCTGGGGATATTGAAGATTTTCGGGCTATACGTGAATATTCTCCATACGATAATATCCGAAAACACGCACTATATCCTGCCATTTTGGTGACATCATCTTTCAGTACAAGGTAATTCGATCTGATGTTTGTTTAGGCTATTAGTATGGAATTAAGAAAATCAAGTATACGATCTCAAAGTTCAAATATGGACTTGCATTTTTGAAAATTTATGTAATTAAAACTAATTTGTCTTTAATAATATTAATTATGGGACTCTGCATTTACAGTTGCTACCTTTTATTTATTTATTTATTTTTTCTTCAGGTTTGGGGTCTGGGAATCAGCAAAATGGGTCGCACGAGTTAGGGAATATTCTATTCACGACCCTATGCGCCCAGTACTTCTCAGTTTAACAACCGATATAATTGAGGAAAACAGATATCTGCAAAGCAAAGAATCAGCACTCAAAACAGCTTTTCTCATTAAGACTGTGGATTCCTAATCACAATCAAAGGTAAACAAAACAAGCTACATTGCTTGATCTTTCATCTATTCCTCAGGAGGTTTGCCCATATTTGACTTGTCTATTTTCCTCCGAGCACAATCACAACTTTTTCTTCTGGAATGGAATTTGACCTAATCAACTGCTTTTGCATGCACACCATGCATTGGAAGATGGAAAGTAGTATCTTTTTGCACGCACGGTTTTGTTTAGTTTGACGTAGCTTTTCCTTTTGTTCAGTCAAAGTTTGTTCTCTTTTTCGCTACACCAAACAACCGTTAAAAGTGCCCCCACTGAAATGGCTATGTAAAAAAAGGTCACAGTAATTATGTTGAGTCACTTTACAATCCATTATTCCACTGGTATTGCTTCTGCATCTTTAATTTATGATTGAAACAATTGATATAGCAAATTCTGAACTTTCCTTTTTCATGGAATTGACTGGTGAATGATTTTGTCAAATGGAAAAGTCCCTTTTCCTTTTTGTTTTTCTTTAGTGCTTTCTTTATTTCCACCTTTTTTGGTATGATGAGCTAGAATTGCAATTTTTTGTGGTGATGGAGAAGATTGTCCTGTGTACCTTGATTGATCTTTTTCTATTGTTTTGTTTGTTATGTAGAGGAAAAGTTAAGGTTAAATCATGATTTGCATGACATGAAAAGAATGAAATAGTGGAGATTTTACTCTTTTGAAGCTCTCATGGAAGGCAGAATGTACAAAACACCCGAATAAAAGAAAAAACTCATAAAGAAAAGTTTGGTATAATCATTCAACAATTGAAAAAAATAAATTTTTTCCATGGCAAACAATATTAAATGGTGTCAGTGGCCCAGATATCAATAATCACTAAATCAGGCAGGTAGCTCTTTCCTCTTCAATTTCATATTATATTTGGGCATAAAATTTATTTTTTAATAAAATATAAAGTTAGAGACCCATTGTATTTGCATTGGAATGTTTTGGTTATTTTTACTTATTATTCATGTTATTCAAGACTAGGTTCATTGTTATGATGTAAGAAAAATTAGACCTTCGCATTGGAATGTTTTGTTGGGGACTGACAATAATTATTATTTTTAGGCTGACTAACAATTAGTTAGTCATACTTGATTATGAAACATGGATACTTATCCTATGAAATGTTATGCTTTTATTTATGTCATGACATACATGTGTTAGAAGAGTGGCATTAGGAAGCCTAACAGATTTTTTTTACGTTATAATAAGTTGCAACCAAGTTATTTTTCTGAATTGAATTCTCCTTTTTTTTCTTTATCTTTTTATGATTTTAGTAAATAGGGAGCTCAGCAAAACAGGTCTAAGAAGACCCAAACCACGAGCAGCACAAATGACAAAATTGGCTCATCTGAATTCAAGCAGGGTAGAAGTCCAACTGAAATAGAGCAGAAGGAAGTTCTTCACGGAAGAAGAAAACATTTTTTGCTCATCCCGTTCTGACTTCAATATGTTTTCGACCCGTGATTCCTATCAGCAAATAATCTCGAAAGGGTGATTATGTAGAACTTTTTATGAATTTGAAAGGATTTTTGTATGAATTTGACAACTTATTCAATTGAGTTTGCCCTGCAACATCTAATCTGCAAAAAAGTAATGCATTTGTTGCTTCACGATCAACCTCAAGCACACACAAAACAGAATTTAAGATAAAAATGTACAATAAATTGCAGCACCAAAACAATCAAATAAAGATGGACCCTTTATACATCACAAGGCACCTTAATCAACACCCTCAGGGGATTCATTGATTCTACACTCACTTTAATCCTTCAAAGAAACACTAGCTATCTGAAATCATACNTAAACATCATCGAAATTCGTCAAGAAGCTAAGCGAAGCCGTAACAACCTCAACTCTCACAAACCCCCCACTCTTTCCACCATCATTCCTCCCATTTTCCATCGGCTTGCAAAGTGTAGTATCATCAATGCCTCGGTAATGCTGATTCTTAGGACTATCCAAAATCCGAATATGGCTCAAAATCCCAACCCCAAGAGATATACCGTTCGACTCAGCCAGCTTCTGCACAATCTCTGGGCTAATCAACCCTCGATTATTCCTATCCCTCACGTTGAAAGCCACTGCTGCCCCTCGCTCGTATTTTATCTTCGGGCCGTAGATATGGACAAGTGGGGCCCGCTCTTTACCGTTCGGGCCCAATGGCAATCTCAACTGCAGCAAAGAAGTGACGAGCCAGTTGATCAAGAATCGGAGTCGAGAAGTCGTCTTGTTGAGGCCCAGCATGTTTATGTGGTCCAGGTGGCGGCAGATTATCTCGGGCTCACCTCTATCCGAATCCTGACCGTCCACATCATCATATTCGCCGTTGCTTACATAATCATCCTCATCACCACCGGATAATAATTCGCCACCTGGCTCGAGAGATGTAGTGAGATCATTATTATGATGACCTTTACGGTGAGGGTTATAATCCTCCGTGCTAAATGACACCCTTCGCCCTTTGCTCCCGTGCCTTTCGTTCTCGTCAATTCCGAAAAATCTCCCGCCGCCGGCAATTCGACTTCTTTCCCGCCTCTCGAGTAGCCTAAACTCACCCTCCGTCTCTCGTCTAATCGCGCTTTCTTTCTCGAGGCACGTGACTGAACTATTAACCAATTTGCCGCTAATTTCGGGCCCTTCTTCTTCGATTTCGTGAAAATACCGATTATTATCCTCTTCCGGCGTCCCACTAGGCCCGGGAATCTCGTCAAACTGTTCTTCTTCCTCGGGGATTTCTTTAAAATGGTCCGATTCATGAGAAACCGACCGAACAGCAGCATCGAACGACAATACGTTAGGCTCATCATGACAGGCCGAATTCAGATCCTTGTCAAATATCGGGCCAACTTTTGGAGAGTTTAGCTTATTATTATTATTATTCTTGCGGCCCGTGAACCAAGCGGGTGGCAATGGAGAAGAGAGAAGGCCGCCCTTGTGTTTATTATTATTCGAATGGCCCGCTTCGTCAGAGCCCAATGGGCTCTGGCCCAAATCTATCCACAACGAGTTATCCGACGATTCGTCTTCACTGAAAACCGGGCTTTTGATAAGCTCACCCACGGATATACTCTCAGTTTCTTCGAATACAGTGCTCGCCCCATCTCTATCCGAACAGTTATCGTGCTCCATCTCGGTTTCGAACACATCCCTCACTTGAGCAGAAGTGAAAGCGCCGGAAAAGGCCGGTAATTGCGAAACGGGCCGGGCTTTTTCGGAATTCATGTCGCTATTTCGACTCGCTTCTTCTTCTTCTGTATTTTCGCCAAACCCCGGGAAATTATCCATCGAGTCACTCAAATACATTGGAAAAACGGGCGTGATTTTGACTATACCCGAGCCCGCATGGCCCGAACGATTCTGCAGGCTCGACATAACAGATTTCTTGATCAGAAGGCACCCGAATCCAGTTGGGTCGTAACCAAACACTCTGTAGAACGAAGTGATGATGAAATCGGGCCGAAATAAAGAAAGCCCGAGAGAGTCCATGTCTTTCGGGCCCAACGCTCCAGCATCAAGCAAAACATGCCAATTGTTCTGTTGGGCCAAAGCCATCCATTGGTAGGAATACTTTGCACCGCTAACCCTCGACTGAACGGGAAAAACAAAAAGGCCCGTTGCATGATCTTTCTTTCTTCTCTTCTTGTTCGATATTTGCTTCCTCAGATCAGTCGAGCAGAGTTTCAAAGTCGGCCATTTGAACCACGCGCTCTGAACTTTCGCCCCTTTCTCCCGAGCACTCTGAGCCATCCAGTTAACCGACTGGCTCTCATGATCGAACATTGTTAACAGTCTCTTGTTCGTGTGAAAAGGGTACGACTCGGCCAGAAGCTTAAAAGCCGAGCCACGGCTTACGGTGAAAACGAGCCCGTATTCATTTTCAGGGATGTTTAAATAATCCATTATTCGGGCTTTTATATCGTGCTCGACTGTTCCTTTCTCGGCTCCTCCGTACAAAGCGTGATTACTCAAATTGGCAGTTATCTCAGATAAACTAAATGTGGATGACTCCCAATAATGCATAGTTTGAAGCAAAGAAAAGAGACCAAACCCACAGTAATCGAGGCATACCTTCGAATCGGAGGCTAATAAGTGCGAGTACTCGTCTGATCTCAAATGATCGATTTTTTCAGACGACTGGTATTTCGGGTACATTGTGAGAAACTTTGAAAATGCCTCGTTAAGAGCCGGGATCGAGTTGTGGGACTCGAATATTCTCTCGGCAGCTAAAGCAGTGGCCTTTAGGAATTCTTTCTGGGCATTGAGTCGGGCCAGGGATCGGGATCGGCCCAAGCTGTCATCTTGATTTGTTAACAAATCTGAGTCGACATCTTGGGATTTAAAGAGGGACCCATCTTCAGAAGCTTCCTCAAGAGCCTCTCTCAGCTTGTGTTCTTGCAATTTTCGGAGAATTGAAGGGTTGGGTTTGATTTCGTCAGACGAGTGTTCTGAACCGTATTTTCGCCGGCTCTTCTTGTCGAGGAGTAAAGCAGCACAGTGAGAGAGTGGTTTCCATAGAGAGAGATGCATTAAAGCTTCCTTTTCTTTTTATTTTTTCTTTTCTTTCTCCTTATTCACTCGCAGGTGTTCGGAAAACAAGAATTGGTCTGAGAAAGAGAAAAAAATTACTATGGTCAAGAAGATGAATAGAATTGAAAAATTAAAGGAAGGGAGGAGCTTTGTTTTCTTTATTTTTTTTTTTTCTTTTTCTGTTTCTTTTTTCTGGGTTTAGCTAGCCCATTATCAATTCAAACCCTAAAGACCGGTAAAGCGAAAAAAAGAAACGAAAGGAGAGAAAAGAAAGCTCCTTCAAGAATAAAACTTTGCTTTGGAGAATTAAAGGACCTGTTGAGTTTGCCTTATGCGGACATTCAAACGCGATGAACAATTTTTTTAGTTGAGATGAAGAGTGAACAAAGAAAAGAGAAGGAAAAAAAAAAATGCTCCGGACCAGATAAAACCTAGATTCCGGTGAAATTCGGCAATGGGGAGAACAAACACAGAAAAAAATCAAGGCCCAAGTTCACAATGATACTTTTTGTCAAGAAAAGAACCCCAGAAAACTCAGATCCCAGGAGATAAACAAAACCAATAGCAGGACGTTTTGTCAAGAAAATCAAGAACTTCTCTCTAACAATTGAACTATAAAATTAAACAAGTAACAAAGGAAAAATTGGCAAATTCCTCACAGGGTCACGGTTTTTGTAGATCAAAGAAAAAGCCCTCCTCCCACTTTTTATTGAACCGGCTTCAAAAGCTCTGAGCTTTCACTTCTCTCTCTCCTCATATCTCTCTCTCTCTCCCTCTCTGCGCCCTTCTGCAAGCCAATTTAATGCACATTTATTTCAGTTGTGAACCCAGAAACATACCCCTTTCATTACCCATCGCCCCCCACTGTTACTTTCTCTCTCTATCTTCTCTCTGCAAATCGTTGTTTCTCTCTCTACTCTCTCATTCGACAATTAACCCTGAGAGTGGGCTAATAAAGAGGGGTTATTTGTGGAATTTACGCTTTTGCCTTTAATCAAAAACAGTGAAGGAAAAATTTAACGTTTGACTTTCACTACCATCCACGATGATGAAGATGAGTTTGATTCTTGATTCTGTTTTTAGTTATTTATCGAAATCTTGGATTAAGAGTTTTTATTGGATTCTTGATTAGTAAATTTATTTTTTCAGGGTGGGGCCCTACCATTTACAGCTCAAGACCTTTTGTTCTACTTCTAGCAGTCCTCATGGCCCAAAGTCAAATAATCAGCTGACTTGTTTGTTGAACCTATTTTCTATCAAGCTCACTTAGACCTAACCTAACGGGGTAATTATACATATTTTTTATTTAATAAATATTTGTACTTTCAAACAGAACTATTATATTTTAAAACATAAATATAAATACAAAAGTATGGTTATTCTATCCTCGCGGACCATGATCATGTGATCGAATTTTTTTTTTTTTTGTCAAACGATAGATAAAATTACACTCAACGAGATAAAACGTCATACAAACTGTGATCCACTGATCACATTAAATGGCTAGACAAAGCTATAACTAACTAGCCAAAACACCATGGCCAATTAGAAAAATCGAGTCAAGAGCTTTGAAATGGTGTATGATTTGTTGAAACCCGCAGTAAATGGGTGACGAGCGGTGGCAAACAATGTGGTCGGCGGCAGCAGGTGGCTATTACGCTTTTAATTTAATAGTCTCATTTTTCAATTATTTTAATTTTTTTTGTACATGGGGTTAAAATTAAATACAATTTTAATTTATGAATTAAAATAAATTATAAATTAACTTAAAATAAAGGTATAATAGTTTTTCCCCATGTGTAGTCACAATATTTTTTTTCCTTGTACATTAAATGTATAGTTCAGATTGATGTTTAGTGCAATTTAACGGTAAGATGAGGGGTCTATTGTGATAAGATAAGTCCGAGAGTTACTAACTGTATAAAGACCAATAAAAATATTGCATTTTATAGTATAAATATGTTCTTTTGTTAAATAAGTATTTTGTTAAAAATTTATGAAGGATCGATCCGTCTAGTGATTTGGCCAATTTACGCTAGAAATTTATGTTCACTTTTAGATCTATTTACTAAGTATGAAGGGAAGAGGTTAGTAGATTACATAAATAATGGTAATTTATACTCACTCTAATTATTTTTATAAAAGATATTAGAGAAACGACAATTCATATCTTAACATCATTTTATATTGAATCTTCTTAAATCATTTATTTACACTGTTACTAACGAATAGCTCTTACTTTAATTTTTAATTTAATTATTTTGTTTATTTTTATAATTTAATAATTCTCTTTTCACATTTTAAATACTCTTATACTGTAGCTGTAAAGTAATCTAAAATAATAAATAATTAAAAATAAAAAATTCTATTTGACAACACTTATAGTAAAAAGATGTAATGTAATTTATGTAATGGTGAAAACTAACACGAACCAATAGACTTTGCTTAGATCTCAATGTTTAAAATTATCACAAATATCAATGTCAATTGAAAACAACTACACGTATTATGTAAGCACATTCCATGCAATATAAATAAACATACAAAAGTCAAATTTAATTATCTAATTGTTTCCACAAGGTTCATGTTAGTTAAATTAAACATTATGTCGATCTCTGGCATCTTTTTTATCATTGTATGGCTATCCTTTAAGAAAAATAAATTGATTAATATAGAAAAAAAAATGAAATATCAATTACAAAATTGAGTAGCGAGGGATATATTTTTCTCAACATACCTATTGCTGCCGGTTCCAAATCTAAACCGAATAGGTTCCTGAACCGGAAATTTATATTCTTGGGCCGGTTCAATTTGAAAATTTAAAGCCCGTTGACCATATTTATATATGTCGTTCATAACAAATTGATAAAGCATAAAAAATTACGAAATTCTAATATTAATTTGTTATAGAGTCAGAAAGGTACTTAAAAGATTTGTTGCAAATTGTACTATACCAATTTTTGAACTTTTCAACCTATAATATTTTTTTAGTAAAATGCAATATGAATTTAATAAAAGAATATAATATACAATCTCTCGTATATCTTTACCATATAATCGTCCGGAAAAATGAATATGTGCATGGTCAAAATGTAAAAAGATTGCAAATTATAAATGTTCATTAAGATCAAATTACATGTTACCAAAAAGAAAATATTATATGTTACATAGTAAAAAATAACACATAGATACAAGTTGCGAATAATATTTATTTCGATCCTTTTGCAGGTGTGCTTCCGGTAGATGTTTATACTTTATACCCCTCGGCCCTGTTTGGTAGATAGCGGATTGAAGATAAATTAGCGGATTAGACTTAATTGAGAGTTTTGACCCGTCAAATTCGCTATTAAGCTTGTTTGGTAAATACTTATTTGATAAGTTTTTTGGGCCCAAAACTCTAATTTAAAAAAAACTCATTAGAGCAGCTTTTTAGGATAGAGGATTCACAATTGAGAGGTTTTACTTAGAACTTTTTAATTTGTCTTATTTATTTTACAATCTACATTGGTTTATAGAGCTAATAAATAATAATATGTTATCCATATGATTAATTTATCTAGAAAAATATAAAATTTATAACTTCTTCATCAAGTGTTAGTAAATTTTAAAAATATATATATATATTTATAAATTATCAACTAAAGAATATTAAATGTTTTAATATATTATTATTAAAATAATACACCTTAAATAATAAAATATTCTTATTGGTCATTTTGCAATGTCAAACAGTTATAAGCTTTCAGCTATTTACCAAACACTTATTTAAAAACCGCTAATGCAATCTGTTGGTCAAATCAGCTAATATAATCCGCTATTCGCTATCCGCTATCTGTTATCCGTTAATCGCCAAACAAGACCAACATTTATATAATATTTTGATAACTGATATGACAAGTATACATGAACATTGGCAAAAACTTAATCAAATAATGTTATTAAATATAGGCCAAAAGTGTTGTGTGGTTGCGTAACTTGATTTGTTTATTTTAGTCAACCTTTACCAATTTTCAAGGATTTTTATATTCTCAAGAGAAAAATAGACAACTAAATTGTTGTAGTTATTAAAACACAAACAGTAGTATATAAAGTGACATTTTCTATTTCAAAAAAAAAAATAAAAAAAAATGGTGGGATGCTCCAAGATTTGCTATCACATTTTTAATTGAACTTTCATGTAATTTTCTGTTGAGTTCTTCATCTAAAATATTTAAACCTGTTAACATCAAAAGGGCATGCAGTTTATGTATCAGGCACGCTTTGCATCATTCTCTTCGAAGATTTTGTTTATTACCGATTGCTAATACTTTATATCCCATAAATACATATATGTCTGTCATATATTAATTAATAACAACATACTCTAGAATAATCATAAATTATAGTTAGCAGGGTGTAAGTATTTCTTTGACATTTAAATGATATTTTATTTTTTAAATTCAAGATATTTTTTTTNAATTCTAAGCGTGAATGTGGAATTTGATATGAGATTTCGTAAACATTTTATCTTTTAAATATCACTAAATTTCAAAGATTCAAAACAATAAGTTCAAGGGATAAATAAATTGAATACTTCTTGATTTTACAAAAATTATAATAAAACCTCAATTAAAAATGTTTTAATTTTTTTTGAAAAATCCAAACTAAATAATCATACGTTTAAGAATAGAGAATGAATTAATAAATTAATATTAATTTTTTCATGAATCATCATTAACAAGGAACCAACTAAATCCACCTAATCCTTAAAAAAATTTGGCGAATTATTAATAGTACACAAGGTTTAAAATAGGAGACTGCATAGTGGGCCAGCTAGACACAAGGTTTTTAAAATACAATTTAATAGATTAATCTATACTTTTATGCAGGTGATAACCATTGAGTATCTGATTGACACTAAATTTAATCAAACCATTTTCTATTGTACAATTAATTTTTTTCTCTCGTTAGTTATGTACGTGTTGCAGAACATCTACAATACATTGGATCTAGTTTTGTTTATGTGGCATGTAAATAAATTAAGTATTGGATGACATGGATAAACCTATCTAAAATTAACAAAATTCACTGCAATGCAAAGAGACTAGGTCTTTACTTGGGTCTAAAATAGACTTAAAGGTAGACCGAGTTTTTTTTCTGGCTGCCACATCAGCCGGACTCAATCTACTTTTATTTGCATTGTAGAATATATTTTTTTAGATTGAGTCTATTTTTTAGGTGACATATAATTTTTTGGAATTAAACCCAAAGCATTGTTGATGCAGTTGGTTGGATGGTTCATGGCGCAAGAACCGAGAAAATATAAAGACCACAAGAAAAGTAAAGGGGAAAGACAATTATGTAACTCGATTTCAAATTTTCAATTTTAACCTTTTTAAGGTGTAAAAAGTTTCATTATTTATTTAATTTTTCAAAGTGTCATTGGCTTAATGCAATTCACCCCACAAATAAGTGAAGCTAACTATTAAACTAACATATTTATTTTACAAGTATCTATATTTTCATTAGAAAATGCCATTCTTTTAATAAAAATAACATAAACATAAGGATTAGACTAACATATTTACTTCAACGTAAAAAGTTTCATTCTTGATTTAGTTTTTCAACGTGTCATTGGCTTAATGCAATTCACCTCGCAGAAAAGTGAAGCTAATTCTATTAGGGCTCATTTGTTTCTTAGGATGAGATTAGACTAAATTAATCCGGTGTGGTAGACTAACATATTTATTTTACAAATATTTATATTTTTATTAAAAAAATGTCATTCTTTACAAAATATTATAAATATAATTATGATATTTGATAATTTAAGTATGTATTTTTTATTTAAAGAGTATGACGGGGATCTATCCGTCTAACAGTTAGTCAGCCTCCCACAGGATTTACTATTTGTCTAAAACATGTCTTACACGCTATGTGGAAGTATAACGAAGAAGATAAATAAATTATGGGACAAGCGAAAAGGTTAGTATATGATCCAAAATTATACATTAAAAAAATTATATATATTTGTATGAGACAGTTTAATCATTAAATGAGTCGATCGTCATGCTTTTTTTCTTTTAACAAAAAAAATTGCATATTTATGCTTTGAAAGCCATATTTTGTTTATGTTATTCTCATAGTACTACAATTCAATTTAAAGATACGTACATGTTGAAAAAATATTGGCTATATAGCTGATAGAACTGTCTAACAACAATCTTATTGAAAGAAGAAAATTCATAATTACTTCGATGATTACATATTTTTGTTCATAAGTATAAATAAAATAATTCTTCAGTTAATTAAATTATCATGATCTCTTGAATATAGTTAGTGATTCATATGTGAGTTAGTTTATATATATTGTTCATTTTTCCTAATGGTCATAATTTTAAAATGTGATATAATCATGATCTAATAGAGTAGCAGTGAAGTGGTTGGGTAGGTTTCTATGTTTGGGGACCAATAATAAACTGAAACATTACAACAGTCATTTTATACCATCACAAAAGGGAATTGAACACACATAAAATAATTTGCAGTAAAAAAAGAAGAAGAAAGGTTAAAAATGAAGCTAGTGCAGAAAGGTGAAATTATTATCATCCACCCAAACAAGGCAAATTCATTATTTTTTACATGTTTAAGTCAATCACGTACACGACATGTATTTTTTTATATATATATATAATTTGAATATTTTACGAATTAAATTGTAAATTGTGTTGGCAAGTTTTTTTAAGTGATGCATATGCAATTAATTATGCGACTCTTTTTGTATATATCCCAGTCATTTTCAGTAAGTTGGCCAGTAATAAATGCACCTCATGTGGTCGTTTATCTCATTTATTTAAACATCAGGAGGTTGTGAATTGCAATGGCATGCATCCTATGATTAATTTAAGACAATTTCATAAACCAATCCTAGCTTTCTAAATTCATGGTGATTTTATGTTTTACAAACATCATCAATTCTAATTTTTTTTTAAATATATATGCATACTTTCAAACTAAAATGTCATACTAAAAAAATTGTAAATAAAATTTTGACATTTCGTACTATATTAATAAACAGTATGACGGTTTGACGTGTCTATTTCACATTATAAAAATATACGTTTTTGTTTAAAAAGTATGATAAATTGACTTACCCATCCGTTGAATTAGACCACTGACCAACAAAAATTTGTATACCTGAGGTCTAAAATTTGCTATAAAAATTCCGTTTTAATTATTTGACAGATATAAAATAAAATGATGTGTAAGCATATAAATTGTTAATTCTAAATATGATATGAAGAGTAAAACAAGAAGATTATTTGTATTATGTCGTAATATATGTGATTCATTATGTTTATATAACATGCCTATTTTATTATAAATGAAAGTAACATAAATCGGTTTAATAATTATAATATATATGCATGTCACTAAAGAATTATTTATTAATTGTTCATCATGTGAGTCAGTAAATTATAACAGCACTTCATGTGCTAAATTTTGTGGAGGAATAAAATCATGCACAAAATTAAATTCGATGGAAATATTTGAACTCCAAAAGCCATCGTGTTGACAAAAGACAATTTACCAAATCTTTTAGGAAAAAAAGAGGGCCAAGAAAATGCCAACATAAATTAACAGGTCGTATCCAGATATATTAGCATCCGCAACCACACATTTACGTACGTAAGATGTATGAATAAATTCTTACAGTTGATTAATGTCTAGCTAATTTTATTTATGAAATTTCAAGCATCGATATATAATAACCAAACGTTATTAAATTGGTACAAACTTNTGAGGAATAAATTTGGTTTCACACATGGATTATATAGGTTGAACAAATATTGTACTTTGAAAGGGCTAGCTTTGGGTGCTTTATGTCAATTTGAATTTGAACCAACTCCATTTTGTGTATAATTGAGGAGAAGGTGGATCCTTTTTCTGAACGAGTGCCTTTTGCTTTGGGGTGGGTCATCTTTCATATCCTCACTTTTGGTAGATCACAAATTCTTATTTGAGTCCGTCTAATCATTAGACAGGTCCACTGGTCATACGTTTTTAACAAAAACCCATGCATTTATGCTATTAAATGTCATAATCTTGTTTTTCTGTAGTTTTCTACAATATGACATTGCAGTATAAAAATATGTCTGATGAAAATGTATAATTGTCTAACCATTATCTGCATAACATTAGTTTTTATGTTTTAGTGACATAAATCATTGTGAGATGCATTCTATCAAAATACCATTCCTTCTTTCTCCTTTTTGTACTTTTATTTCTAAAAATGCAAACTTAATGCATAAGCAAATTTTCAAGCTAAAGATAAACCAGTCTATTATGAAACGGACAAAGCAGACAATATATCATCAACAAACATGCTAAAACATTACATGTGCAAATACAGCAACTAATCCTGGGACTAAAAGATGTTCATGTGCAACTGCACTTTTGGAATTGTCTGAATTAGGCCTTTCAAATACGGACTTTCTCGAGAAAGTCTAAAAACCGCGCATTCTAAACGTCACATGTCAAAATAACCTTCTAAGCACGAATAGTATTTTCTTTTTTTTTCGAATGGGTTCCCAAAAATATTACCTTTTTACCTTACAGAAGGATTCGTGCAGCATTTATAGAGAGGTTGATCAAAAAGTATATCATCCCTTAATCTTTTAAGCCCTTCTTCGCATTTTCAGTCGACTGGCAATACTGTCCACATCAGCAAGCTTATACGATTTATCTCCACTTTTTGCACTTTTTTCGCGTTCAGAAAGATCATACCCGATTTCACTATCCTTGCCTTTCTTCTCAAGAGATTTAGGAGGTATTGTATCTTTAAGGCATTCATTGGGCTCGGTTAGCAAAGGCTGATGATCATTCAAGGGCTCTTCCGTAATTTTCATCTCTGTGCCGCCATTCTCCTCTGGCTCACGAGTGACCAAAAAATCAGCCATTGTGTTAAGGGCACTTTCGACTTTAGTTTCCTCAACGTCTGAAAAGGGCAGAGACCTCTTTGCTGATGTGACGACTGCATTTTTGTCTGAAACGGTGTCCGAATGACGCGTTTGGATGAGATAATGCGCCACGGATTTGTAGCCAAGACTTGAAATCTGAAAAGATGACGAAATTTATGAGTTGTTTGTAGAAGAAGATAATCTGAAGGCATTTATTAATTTGATTAGTGTTTGTGTGTGTATATATATATACCTTTCGGTAAAGAATCCCAGTTGGGGCCCACCCTTTTGCCTGCCGGCACAAACTGCAGTTGCAAATCCCACGGCAAACTGGGCAAATCCAGTTTGGATTTTCATTGGCTTCGAGCACATTCTCCCCATATCTGCAAGAAAGTTTTAGTTTTTATGAAATGATGTTTCATTTGGATTTATAATACCTACAACTATTATTATTATTCTTATAAATACTATTAGAAGTAAACCAAATGATATGCCTTTCATATCCGGATTTATAATACCTCATGTATAAGCAATCGCCACAGAACTGCCCTTGAACCATGCTGCATTTGCTGCAGTGCGTACGAAAACCTAGAGTTTTTTGCCTGGAACAGAGTAAGGCGGGATTAAGCGTGCAACACATAGAGCTAAAAGAAAAAAATAAAAGTCAAGCAAGAGTTAATGCATATCAACCAAGAATATATTAGATTATTATGGAAATCGAAATCCAACAGCTGAATGGCAAAGTTTTTGAAAGAAAGTTCTCAATATGTTCATCACTTGAACGTAAAGTCTAGTCAAGTTAAGAAGGAAAGATCAGAAATCTGAACCTTATTCAGAAAAAATAATAAAAAGAGTAACGTGAGGAAAGGGATGATAATTGATACCGACCTGCATTGATGGCACGTTTTCCCCTTAACCGGATCATAAATTCGCTTTCCATCTTTCCCATATCCATCGACAAAAAGAGTCCAACTTTTTTCAGAGCTTCCCAGCAATTTTTCGTGTTCTTCGGTGTAAAGTTCAGGTTTTGATCCTTCTTCTCTCAGAAAGTCCTTGCCATGTAAGGGCTTTTCTTTCTGTGTCACACGCACTTCACAGTAGCTAACAGGAGTTGAGTTATGTAGCCTATGGCACCACCAAATGAAAAAATAAGACAAAACTTGATGTAAAAGGTCCATCTTTTTTTTTAACGGGAGACAGTAAAGACCAATCGTATTTGATATAATATCACATTTTTAGCTCAAATAAATGCTTGCAAGCTCTAGAAAAAGTGATTCTGAGCATTTCTTTACAGAAAAGACTCGTCTTTTAGGATTCGGAAGAACTTACATGTCAAGGTATATAAATATCAGAAAAGGCTGAAGGAAATGCTAAGAAGCTAAATCATCACTGAGATAAATCAATCAAAACTCCAAGCAAACGTATAGCTAACAAAAATTGCTACGAGATCCAAAAGCCATGAGCCAATCAGTAACAACATGCGACTTGAAAAAATAAAATCCATCTTTTCTTTTTTACGGATGACAGTAAAGAAAAACCGTATTTGATACAATATCACCATTTTAGCTCAAAGGGATGCTTGCAAGCTCAAGAAAAAGTGATTCTAAGCTTCTCTTTAGAACAAAAGACTTGTCTTTTACAGTTTTGAAGTACTTTCTAAATGTCAGAAGACACTCAAGAAAACACTAAGAAGCTAAACCCTTGCTGAGATAAGTCGGTCGAAATTCCCAGCAAACGAATAAAATACAATAGGTAACAAAAATTGCTACACGACAGTGAACAAGGTCAAAATTTCACAAAATTCCATTTCCTAGTTGCCTAGAACCATATCAATCATCTAAATCCGGAACCAACAAGAACTTACTCAACTAAAAAACGGAAAGAAGAATCCATCATTTTTTATGGGATACAGTAAAGACCAACCATATTGAATATAATATCACTATTTAAGCTCAAAGGAATGATAACAAGCTAATGAAAAAGTGATTCTAAGCTTCTCTTTAAAGAAAGACTCAGATTTTTAGATTTTGGAAACACTATAAAGTGTCAGGAAACACTAAGAAACTAAACCCTTGCTGAGATAAGGCAGTCGAAATTCCCAGCAAAAGAACAAAACACAGTAGCTAACAAAAATCGCTACATGACAGTGAACAATATCCAAAACCCACAAAACGCCACACTTTTCCGGTACATAGAACGATATCAATCATCTAAATCCGGAACCAACAAAAACTTACTCAACTAGAAAAATGGACAAGAAAAAATCCATCTTTTTTTTGCAGGTAACAGAAAAGACCAACCGTATTTAATATAATATCACCATTTTAGCTCAAGAAATGCTTGCAAGCTCAAGAAAAAATGATTCTAAGCTTCTCTGTAGAGAAAGATTGGTTTTCTAGAGTTTGGAAACACTCTCTAAAATGTCAGGAAACGCTAAGAAGCTAAATCCTTGCTGAGATAAGTACTCAGTCGAAATTCCCGGCAAACGAATAAAATACAATAGATAACAAAAATCGCTACACGACAGTGAACAAGATCCAAAACCCACAAAACGGCACGCTTTCCCAGTTACATTAACCGTATCAATCATCTGAAGCCTGAACCAACAAAAGCATACTGAACTAAAAAAAACAGGACAAAAAAAAAACTGAAATTCGAAAATGAAGCAAGCTAAAGAACCTGGACGAGCGCCGGATGGGGCCAGGAGGAGGCAAAGGAGACTGGTCCAGTGGGTATTTTCTCTGATAAGCTCGCTTTGGAGTGGACTTGAGAGCATTGAGTTTAAGGGAAAGGTCGACAAGCCCTAGCTTCTGCATTCTCTCTCGATTTTCCTTTATCCTTTCTTCTCTCGTGAGCTCGTACGCCGACTTATTGTGGTCGGAAAGACCCTTTTGCTCCATAGTGTGCTGTTTCGATTGTTCTCCGTCGGCGGCGATGTTTTCCGGCGGTATATTGTCCATAGTCACCATTTTTGCGGCTTGGAAATGGTTATAGGGCTCTCAACGGTCAAAAATCAGAATTGATGTGATTAGTGCGTTTTTTATGGGGTGTGGTGACAGATTTTGAAATATTACTATTTGGGGCTTCAAATTTGAGTATATTGCCTTCGACCGCAAAGATAAATTGAATCTGTCTACCTACAAATCTGATGCCGACGAGAGTGCGTTGATATTTCTCGATACATATGATCGCCTCCGACCTTTAGTATGATTATTATTATTATTTAGTTTATGTTTATTTATGTTATGTTTGGGCTTTTATTATGTTGTAGGGATTATTATGTTGGGCTTTTTTATTAATAATGGATAGGATTTTTATGTATGGTTTAAAAACAGTCGTGTAGCTCATGTACGGGCAATTATCATTTTATCAGACATGGAAAATTGGAAAAACTGTTCTGTGTGTTCTTTATTGTCTATGATCTTCCCATCACTTGCTTTCCTGATACATCAGAATCTCTTTTTATTTGAATTTTTTTATATATAAGAAAATTATTATAAATATTAATTATGGTTTATTTTTGTTAGTAATTATTAAATTGTATTACTTTTTCACGATAACTCATTTATAAAGGATTTGTTTATATTATCGTATTCTACAACAGAAAAGTTTAGAAAAATGGTAANTGGGTTATGCTAAAAGGCTAAAAGGCGAACAAGATGAACAGACATTATGTTTTGGGCTTCGAGAGCTGAATTGTTTTGGGCTTTTAATGGGAGAAAATAAGCAGTTGGCCTATTAATTTTTACTCTGTTTTCACATTTACAAAATTTTATTTTCTAATTACAAAGTTTATGAACAGTTAATTTGTTGTTTTTATATTGGTTTCTGTCTGCATTTGTTTTTGGTAAGCCATTTCTTTATAAATGATTTATGTTGATTTCATATTTTCGGAAATAAAAATAAATTAAAAATTGTAATAAAAATATAAAATGGCCTTAAAAATGGTGCCTTTCCTGAATAAAGCAAGACTTTCAAAATTGGCTTCTGGTTGTTTAATTTAATATTTTCATTTAAAACTAGTAATTGATATTCAGAATTTAGATCTTGACACGAGAATTTAAAAGTTGGAATTAATAAAATGCATACTCTATATTTTTCTAGTAATATGGACGATTGTTGGATACGAAATTATTTCGCTGGATATTGTTTTTCGCCCGCTTGATACAATTTTTTAACTGAAAAATCACTATTAAGCTAATCTATTTTATTTTCTATTCAATATTATCAATATAATTAAAAAATAAAAATCAATCATTACAATACATTTTCCAGCAAAGTTCTTTATCCATCAACTCACATATTTTTAATTATCAATTATTTAAAATTATTATTTTATAAATCAACTTAATCATTATATTGATCTCATATCCCATCACAAACTCATCATATTTAGTCCCATTCTTCCACTCCATTATAATTTTTTTTCACTCTTAACTTAATTTATCCAATCAATCAAAATTAACCTACAATACCCCACACCATGTGTTTGTGGTGTAGTGATTAATCTAAATTCACATATTTTGTACGATTTGTATATAAATGGATTAATTTAATTAAGTTAGATTTTGAATATGGATTAGTTTTTTAATAAACAAAGTAACAAACACACACTAAACCAAAAACATCAAGGCAGATTATGGGCTCGAAAAAGATAGTTGTTTTTCCTTTTTAGGTTGATTTTATTGTGTCAAATGAAACACTCTTGAAGACAGCATGCCCATTTGGACCAGGCACACTAAATATTAATGACCTAACATCAGAAAATTCACCATTATTTTCCTGCACAAATTAAAGAATTTTAAGGTCATACCAACACGCAACTCCACTGGATTTTGGACTTTTACAGGCTTCCAAATAATTAATTGCAGTATAAAACTCCATTCTTCAGGACCCACAAAATGGAGTGAGAGTGCTTGGTGTTAATCTAATAGCAAGAAAAACAGTTAGAATATAGTTGAAGGGGGGGCTTGGATACAATTTTTTTTTTTAAAAAAAAAAAAAATCAATCATTTTTAATCAAACCTTTTTTTTAACTTACATGTAACTCAACTTTAATTTAACCCCACTATCATCAGTATTATCAATATAATTAAACAATATCACTCAATCATTCTTACACATTATATCAACTTTAATTTACAACCATTCACATAATTTTAACTAACAATCATTTCACATCATTCATCTCCTATTTTTACATCAAATTAATTTTAATTATTTTATTTTAAATATTATTTTAGGAAATGACTACAGTCCCGTTGACGGAATGGTTCAGTCAATGTTTGTTACCGTAGATTATCTATATAGCATAATGTACATGTGTATCTAATGGTGAAAAACAATGATTGAACCATCCCGTAACGGGACCTTAGCATTTTTCATTATTTTAATATAAACCAGAAATCCACTAACAATTAATCATACCACTTTTTTCGAAATTAACCATACCAAACCAAAAAATCCAAACAAAATCAAAATATTTTTAAAGTTTGTATTTCTATCAAACAAAATAATTTGTAAAAGAACCGTGTTTCAACAATCAAGTGATATCTTTTATTTTTCTTTTTTTTTTCTTATTGATAAATAGAATAAAATAGATGGGAAAAGAAAACAATAAATAGGTGAAAAAAGGGGACAACGCGTCAAACGGAGTGTTAAATCTAGATAAATAAGAAAATAGAGTATGTTCCTAAAAGGTAACGTGACGCGAAATACACAACTCAATAGCAATAGGATCCCAACACCCAAACCATTTATGTTCTACCCCATAATCCAAAAAACAGCACATAAGCACTTTGTGTTATAATTTATTCCGCTCATGAGATTGGAGAAGAACAAAACAAACAAAAACAAAAGTGCGTAGCTGAGTATAATTAGGTGACTGATCGTACAACCTTTCAAAAGGATTGATATCTCAAAGAAATGACGAGGATAATCGATTGATAGCATTAACAGGAGTCAAGGCTGCTTCACCCCAAAAACGATCAGGACATTTAGTAGAAAGGGTAAGATCACGAACAGTATCAAGAATGTGGCGGTGCTTACATTCAACTCGTCCATTTTAATGGGAAGTATAAGGACATAAACGTTGAACTACTATGTGCCAATCATAAAGAAATTTTAAAAAGGTAGAATCAATGTACTCAAGGGCATTATTAGTACGCAAGACCTTTATAGAACAAGAAAATTGTTTGTGAATCATTTTAGCACATTGAATATATATGGTGGGTAACTCAGAATCATTTTTGAGAAAATTGATCCAGGTCCGGTAAAGCTACAGGCTCAATGGTTCACTTGTCTGACTGTGGTCGAACCGGTTGAACTTAATTATATAACTTTTTATTTCCTTTATAGATATAATACATAATTATATATAATTTATTATTACTTCTATGCAATATTTTAATTCTTTTATTATATTTAATATTATAAGATAATATTAAGAAATTATAATTGATTTTTTGTAAAATATAACTAATTCCCATTTATATATTTAGTAATTGAAATCTAGCCCAATTGTTTGGTTATGGAAATAAAGAGAGCCCAGCCCATGAACAACCATAAAAGACGAATTAAACTTTGAGCCGCAATGGAGAACGAATCTTGAAAAGGAGTTAAATAAATAAATCCTCTGCTATTTTGTAGGTCATCTCCCTATCTTATCTCTACTCCATCGAACTTTACACTATTTTGGGATAAAGTGAACCAAAAATTAAGTTTCCTCCCTAACTTTTATCTCTATATTTTATTTTACATTAAATATATTATTTTTTTATTTATTTTTATTCAAATAAATTGATATATATATGTATATTTAATCTTATACAAATGTTTATTACCCAAATAATAAAAATATGTTTGATTATGTTATTATTATTTGTGTATTTTGTGATTTATGTGTATTTTAAACTTTTTGAAATCTACTTGTTTTATTGTGTTAAATTTTTATTCATATGATACCATTTTAATATTACAAAAATTCAAAATAAAGTTATTATATATAAATAAAGAAAAAGCACAAAATTATTTATTGTAAAAAATACATTACACAAAGTTATTTAGCATAAAAAATACATTTACTAACGCACATTATACAAAAATTTATCATTAATATTACATTACAATACATAACAAAATAATAATAATAATAATAATAATAATAATAATAATAATAATAATAATAATAATAATGCAGAGATGCTATGGGTGTGATTGTTTATAAATTCAATTAGTTTTTATTTGGTTTGGTTTTAACTATAGTTAATTTTGAAAAAAAGTGGTATGGTTAGTTGTTAGTTGATATATTAAATTAATAATTAAATAAAATAATTGAAGTTGATTTGATGTAAAGTAGGAGAAAAATGATTGGAAGTGATAGTTAGTTACAATTATGTGATTGAATGAATAGTGAATTAGAGTTGATGTGATGTGTAAGAATTATTGGTTGTATTATTTAATTATATTGATAAAATTGGAGATAGTGGGATTGGGTTAAAGTTGAGTTAAATTTGAGTTTTTTAATTTTTTTTACTGTTGAAACAATATCCAATCGCCCCCTATAGTGTTGCGCCAGATGTTGCGCAACACTGTTGTTGTCTCCAAAGTAGCGCACGCATTTGTCGCAGCGATGGAGCACAATTCAACGCTATAATAGCTCAAATTGAGAGAGATAGAGCAGTGTTGGAGCTGCTCGTAATGCAGATCGGGCGCATCCCTTCATTCTCTCATATTGTTTACCAATATAATTAAATAATATTAAACAATCATCCACACATCACATCAACAAAATTTATTAGAGCATCCACAACCCACATTCTCAAATAACATTCATTCAATCAAAAAGTAAGACATCCACAACATCTCCACATCATCTTTTCACTAAATCTCTCTTCATTTAAACACACGCCGACATTCCTACTCATTCATTTAAATACATATATGGACCCATGATCCACTCATTCAAGATAAATTTCAATATTCTATTCTCAATAAAAATAAAAATTTAATATCTTTAAATTATAATAATAAATTTTAAATGCATGAAAATAAAAGAACACTACAAGACCAAAATAACTTACATTGAGAAATTTTGAAAATTTTGCCTATTATTCGAATCCATTTTTTTAACACAAGTGACCAGTTGCTAAATTTTTTGGTGTAGGAGAAGTGTAAAAATGAAGTGTATTAATAGGCAAAGAATGAAGGATAATAAATATAAATTATAGATACATATTGGGAAGTGTGATATAGATAAAATTTGAATTTATCAATATTGAGAAGTGTGATATAGAAAAAAAAAAAAGTTAAATACAAAAACAAAAAAAGAAAAGATTGAATAAATAATGATTTTAAAACAAAAAGAAAAGAAAAAACAGAAGTAAAGAGGCGTTCAGCCCATTGAACGGATGAGTGGGCTCCCCTTTTAATGGACGAGCCACATCCCAGTTTAATGCGGGGGGCGTTAAACGGAGAAAAATTCATCCGCGTTGCGGATGCTCTTATTCATCTATACATATATTTTTTTACTACACATCATTTTCAGTTACTTTTTCATATTTTTACTTTGAATCAACTTTAATCATTATATTTTAAATATAAACTTAAAATCTCACTCAATCTATCATTCAATTAACTTTATTCAAAATTACCTTACTTTATCCAATAAATTAAATCAAAACCAAAATAATTTATTTTTAATAATCCCCAAAACTGGACTTGGCTCGAATAAGACTCCTAATGTTATATTACAATAGGCAACCTATATAGACCATATGATATTGATATTTTATATTTTATTTATAAAAATATAATAAGTAGATCCCACTAAAAAAACATTCATGAAAGCTGTTTTTTTTTTTTATTATTATTATTATTAACAAAAGGAAAATTATTGGATAACAAAGAGCACAACCGTACAAGGCCTATTGAATACTCAAAGCACAAACGACTTTGTGTATAAGTTAGATAAATGGATATAATATCATAAATTATATAACAGGCATATGTATAAAATTTAAGAAGGTTGGTTATGCTATTTAATAAAAATTCGCTTAATAAGATAAAATAAAATAATTAGAGAAAAAAAAAATTGGTGAAAAGGTTTTTGCAATAAAAATTTTCATAAGTATATAACTCTCAGATACGATTTAGTGTTATATATAATTAGTTAGTAGTATGACAAATTTTTTTAAAAAAATATAAGTACTTAAGTAATGTAATATGTAATTGTTTATTTCCACAGATAGCTGAAAAATTGAGCGAAAAAATGTATTTTTTCGCATTAAAACAAGAATAGCCAAAACTTATGGATAGATAGATAAAAAGATAAATAGATAGGTTCATTACAAGAAAATGATGAAATTCTAATGGAAATATATTCTAATAGAATTTCAACGACAATTTCAATGGATATTTAAATGCTATTATTTCTGATGGAATTAGAAATTCCAATAAAAATATTTCGTTGGAATGAGTTTTCCATTGAAATTTTTGTTGGATTTTGACGATTCCAACGGAAATTACATATTCCAACGGTCAAAAGTCGTTGCAAATATAGCCGTTGGAATCATCAAATTTCATCTAAAATTCCAATGAAAAATACATTCTAACGGAATAATTTCGTTGGAATTTCCGTTGAAATCATTCCAACGGAAGCTATACCATTAGAATATCCGTCGGAATTTTCATTGCAATATATTATCATAGGATTTTCCGTTGAAATATAACAATTTTTTTGTAGTGGTTATTATGGCGAAAAACGAGACAAACTTCAAATCAATTGGTTTTTTTGTTAAGCATAATGACATATTCCTTTCACATACATATATATATATATTTATATTTTAAATATCATATTTTCTTTAAGCATAAACATCATATATTTACATGTATATCACAAATTCTTGTATGATCAGCCCTTCAACGTACATTATTCATACAATAATATGTAATATTTTTATCACAAAATATGATATATATAGATCCACTTGGCTAGCAAGCACTATATGGCATAAGATCAAATTTGTATCTGTAGCTAATCTCCGTCTGGAAAACTGGGATTATATTCTTCCAAGACAAGGCGACAAGAAGATTAGGCAAACGTCCTTAGAAGCACAGGCGGGGGCCCAATAGAAAAACACACTCCACTGAGAGAGAGAGAAGAAGAAAAAAAANAAACCGCAATTAGTGTGTGTGGGAAAGTGAAAAGGACTTGATACGATTACTAGTCAGTGGTCAAATAAATGTAGCCATTGGCAGGGCCCTTTGGCTTGACCATAAATACCCACAATATTACATTATGCGCATACATCGTACAGTCTCTCCTCAGTCGTGGCGTGCTACTCTTAAGCCACCCTATTCCCCGACCAAATCTCACGTTTTCTGGCCCCAACCGAATAATTTTGATTCGACACTTAAATACTTAATTATATACTACTACAATACGAGTACGTGTTATGTATTAAAAAAATAAATAAATAATTGGAAAACACATGTGTCCAAAATCCAAATTAGAAGTTGTGAGGTATTAACATAATATGTTGTGGTGATAAATGATGGGTATTGTTTATTAACCTGTGGGACTTTGATTTGTGGGAGAAATTAGTCAAGATTTATTGTGACCGCTGTTTATTAACCTATGGGATTTTGATTTGTGGGAGAAATTAGTCAAGATTTATTGTGACCGCTTGTGAGTTGTTAGCACCAAAACATGATCCTTCAACAAATCCAACAAATATCTTCCCATATCTAAATTGGTATTAGCTGGGCCTTGTTTGGATAATGGCGTTTTGGCCAAGTTTTAGCTTTTTGACCAAAATTAGCTTGTTTGACAATTTGACCAGTCAAAAACAGATGTTTGGTAAAATAACTTATGGATGCAGCGTTTTTATCTAAAAAGCCAAATCTGGAAACGCATGTCCTTGGAGCGTTTCACATTAGCTTTTTTAAATTGGGGCATATAATTAAGTGATTTAAAATGCCTGGACATTGGACACTCACGCCTTTTTTTTTTCTTTTGTGTGGAGTGTAAAGTATTAATTATTTCTTATTGTTTAAAATGTCTGCACATTATCAAGCCTTCACTTTTTATTATCTTTTTGTGTTGAGTGTTGAATATTCATTATTTTCTATTTGTAAATAACAATATTAATATGTCATTATTTATTTTAAATCTTTTATTTAGTTACTGTTTGACTCTTCATTTTAAATATTCAAGGCAGAAAAATTATCTTTCTGCTATTATATTATTATTGGTTAATTTTCAATTTTCTAAATATGTAAATAATTTATAATTTAAGGTGATTATGATTATAATCTAAAAAATATATATTAAAGTATATTACAAATAGTTTGATATATTAATAGCTAATAACAAACATCTAATTTTACCAAACATATTTTTATAAACCGCTAATATAATCAGCTGGTCAAAACAACTAACACTATCAGCTGGTCAAAACAGCTAATACAATCCGCTAACAGCTAACAGCTAACAGCTGATTGCCAAACAAGATTATAAAAATGCTTCCTCTTACGGAGAAATTGAAATATTATATATAGGGGTCTCAGAATCCACCTATTTTCTTAGAACAACTAAAAAATATTGAATAAACTTTAAAAGGATCATTGGCTACAGATTAATATTGGTTTGAGTGCTCGGATAATTTTATTATATTTTTTAATTTAAAATCAAACTCAATTTTAGTCTAAATCAATTCTTTCTAATATTATTAATATAATTAAATAACATAAATCAATCATCCTCACACATTACATCAACTTTAATCTACTATTTATCCACTCACGTATTTTTAATTACATATCATTTTCAATAACTACTCTATTACTTATACATCACACCAACTTTAATCATTATATTTTAAATATTATTTAAATACATACATCAAATCTCACTTAATCTTCCACTCAATAAATTTTACTCAAATTTAACGCACTTTAAACAATAAATCTAATCAAAAGCGATTTTACTTATCCATCACCTCCTAACCATTTCATATGATCGTATAAGTGATTTGAATTTTTTCCCTGTATGTAATTGCACCAATGAAATGACGGACGATTTCACTCTATCATGGGTATTGTCCTCCGTAAGAGTTTTAACATTCGATTCACACATACTCGCTTGAGTGTGCGTTAATGCATGTGACAATATATGCACAATTCAACAGCTTAGGGGACGATTAGATATAAATTGAATAGTAAAAAAATCAATCAAAACTCAAATTTAACTCAACTTTAACTCAACTCCACTATCTTCAATATTACCAATATAATTAAATAATATCAACCAATCATTCTTACACATCAAATCAACTTTAATTCACTATTCATCCACTTACATAATTTTAACTAACCATCACTTCCAATCATTTTTGTTCTACTTTACATCAAATCAACTTTAATTATTTTATTTAAATATTATTTTAATATATCCACTAACAACTAATCATACCTCTTTTTTCCAAAATTAACTATAGTTAAAAACAAACCAAATAAAAACTAGTTGAATCCATAAACAATCACCCCCTAAAATCCTCATAGGGACACTAATAACCGGGTCAGAGTTGAATTTTCTCGCACAGGTATCATTAATTATTGGGTGTAGTGCTCGTGCTAGGCTGTATAGCTAATCAGAGCTTGAACTTCATATTACTCGTGATTGGCTCAAGTTTTATCGAGTTGAGTCGAAATCAACTCAGTTATTAAACATGTCGATAAACAAGAATGATCTTGATACGTTTATCTGTATTGAAGGCAGTGGCGGATGTACATAGGGGCCCGTAGGGGCACGGGCCCCTGTAGAATTTTGTGTAATATAGTATATATATGTTGTATGTATAAATGTATTATTATACTGACATAAAAAATTACATGTTATTAATTATTATACAAAGTTAATTCAATATAAAAAAACTAAAAAGAAAATGTTTAGAATTATTTAACCTTCAATAATATGTTATTTTTTAATTGTGGAATTTATGGTTATGCTATACTCAAATTCTTGTTTATTTCTATTCCCCTCCCAAAATACATAAAAAGACAAATATTATACATAAATGTGTATAATAAATGTATATAATATATAGGGATTGGATCAAATGTGTCCCTATTCTTAAAATGCGAATGTGAGACTCAACCTTAGCTATTACATAAGAAACAATGTGTCTAGTCAAAATTTAATCTTTTTATTTTTTTAGTTAGTTAAACATCGATTTGACCGTTGACTTTCGACGTTGACCGTTGATCGTAATTGTGCCCCTGTTGTCCTTAAAGTCTGCGTCCGCCCCTGATTGAAGGTGACGACTTTAAGCATTAATGGGTCGAGCTAAGCTAAGAGATTAAAATATTATACAAAAATCCTATTCTCGGCCATTAACAACCAAACTCGGCTCAACTAGTTAATCAAACAAAGTTTCCATGAACTCAAACTCGGTTTCTTTATCCAGCAAGTCGAGTCAAACTCGAGTATCTACAATTTGAGCCGAACTCACATGTTACAATTTACTTTTAACTGCTCTAGTATGCATACATGTTCTCATGAGAACAAGCCCAATATGATCTAGCAGTTAGCACCACAGAGTAGACCGCCGAACCGATGTGTTATAACTCGATAGCTCGAGTCGAGTCACCAGATGTATGCTGGTAGCTCGGAAAGGGGTGTACTCTGTGTATATCCTGAGCGAGTCAGCATGTGGAGGTTGTCGGATAAGCGAGTCGGCCCAATCTCATTATTGGCGATAAACGAGCTCGATTTTGGCTTGTTATCAATAGCGGAGCTGAGCTGGAACCTTAGGGGGTGATCAAAACAGTTTTGATCGATCAAAATTTAACTCACTCATTTTAACTTCAAATCTAACTTAACCACACTATCTTCAATATTATCAGTATAATTAATAATATCAATCATCTCTCTCATACATCACATCAACTTTTATTCACTATTCACCACACTTACATATTTTTAAGTACCTCATACTTTTATATAACACCATCATTAATAATTATATTTAAATATTATTTAATTACAATATCTCTTATCTCACTCAATCAACTTTACTAAAAATAATTTAATTTAACTGACTATAACTCAAGATTTAATTTTGATCGACTTTTACTCTCTAACAATCACCCCCCTTAATGTACTGAATTATAGCCTTAACGAGTCCAATTATAAATTAATAGTAATAATAGTAAAAATAATAATAATAATAATAATAATAATAGTAGGATTATAAAAGGGTGGAGTGGGGACACGTCATTCGGTTAGGAACGAGAAATGCGGCATGAGAGAGGGAATCTGAGGAAAAGGACGGGTCCCGTGCATGGAAACAAAGGCCAAAAAACAACCCAATAATTGCAGACTCCCCACGCTTACCCGACACTCATGATTCTCTCTGTCTCTCCTTATTCCCTCATTCAATCAAAACCCCCCTTCTTCTCACATCCTCGGCGTGTCTTTTGTTCTCTCCTTTTATTTTTTATTTTCCAATTTTTAATGGGATAATTCAAGGTGTGCGTGATTACCATAACGTCCCTCCTGAAATAAAGTACTGTACTACTTCTATTAGGAGCTAGGGCAAATGTGTAACTTCAATGTTTAGTGCCCCTATGCTATGGCTATCGATCATCAAATAAGAGAGAAATTAATGCTGGTGAGTTTTGACAGTTTTTGACCCATATCATTTATATCAAGGAAAAAAAATGATTCATTTATACATTTTGAAAATATTCAGTCCGAAATTAATTGTGTTGATATATTTTTTTTTTTTTTTTTTNCTTCATTTTCTGGTCAAGATGTTGTATTGAATTTTATTAATAAAAATAAGGGGGTTCAGATTGCAAAATCCAACATACATAAAACAAATTAATGTGACACGTTGATTTATTTCAAATATATATCAATAATGTATTAATTTTGGATATATAGGATCTCTCGTTTCATTTCATATTTTATTTCATATTTCTTTCTATTGAATGAAAGACGCTTGTAAAAAATATGATATTATCATGTACATGTACACATATAATTAATTCAAAACAATAAAAAATAAAATAGAACATTAAAATAGAGCAAGAAATCTTATTTGGCATGCTATTATTATAGCCTATAGTTGTATCATACTCATGGACTAGATCCTCATGTCTATATGAGGATATTGCAGATTTTATTAAGTGACACGCACCACACATAACGTTCATGTTTGCAAAAAATAAATAAATAAATAAAATATCCCTCGATTCCTAATTCCATTTAAATACCTACAAAATAAAGCATAATTAATTAACTACTAATCACAAAAGGACAAAGGTAAGACGTAAAAAGTCCATATCAAATCCAACAATGTCCGGATTAGTATGACACATAAGATTATAAAATGTTGACCCGAACATTATAGTATGTTTTAGTTAGCATGATAATCCCAAGGGCATTATGAGCATCAATCCCACTACACTCGAGTGTAATCATATATAAGTCCACATACTATATATTTTATATGATGACCTTAGACTCATTACCACACATGTAAGTAAACATATATGGGTCTAATAAGTAATAACATCAATTATTCCTACTTAGCTTTCATAGCAAACATCATTTTCGTAAATAATTTCTTAAAGCTGTAATGATGGTTACACCCACCAAATGGAAAATTACTACTAAAAAAAATAACAAAATCACCCAAGTTTTCTTTTGGTTTATTTTTAAATCCCTAAATGAAGAGCCCATGCATTGTATTTAATATTTATGGGAATGCGAGACTATGTTATGCAAATACTATGAACTAACACATTTACATTTTGAATGAAAATTGTGTGTGTATGTTCAATCAATTGGGGTGTTTGGCTACTCGAATTTACTCCCCAAGAGACAAAACCGGTTTTAATCGTTGTGACCAATTTGGTTATTTGGTTTCTAATCTTATAACTCAAAGTCGAATTCAACTCAACTCTCATCAGTATAATCATTTTAATTAAATAATATCAATTAATCATCCTCATACTGTAACACATCACATTAATTTTAATTAACTATTCATCCACTAGTATAATTTTAATTATCTATCACTTTCAATGACTTATTTCCTACTTTTTGTATCACAACAACTTTAATCATTATATTTTATATATTATTTTAAATATTATTCAGTTTTAAAATTTGAAATTATCTACTCAATCATCTTTATTCAAAATGATTCAATTTAACTGACCAATTCCAACCAAAATCAGTTGAATTCATGTCCAATCACGCCCTTAGAGTCCATTTTAGGTATTAAAATAAATTGTGAGGATGTTTGCAAATACAACTTCTTTGTACAAAGAGTTGTCAAAAAATGTGCCAAAAATGAGCACATTCACAAATTCCAATATTGTGTACTATGTTATTATAATTTTTCAAGGAAAAGTAGGTGCCGAAGTAGGGGTGTGCAAAGTTTG
>BKCP01005006.1:324222-372632 GCA_008636005.1 Striga asiatica | reverse complement strand
CCTTTTCCTAGGTGCAAAAATATAAACGACGTCAAGTGTTGCGCCGCCGCGCCGGAGAATGGGGCCTCGGCCAGAACACCTGCGCCTCCGCCGCCTCCTCGACGAGTCCCTTCGTTCCTTTTCGGTAAAAGTATCCGAACTACTTTTTCGCTCTCTTCTACCTCGCCATTCACTCCTTATTAGTGTTTCCTTTTGTTCTCATCTTTCATTTTGTTCTCCGTCGTGTTCTAAACATTGATTTTTCTTTTTTCTTTTTCAGGATATTACCTCCATTAATCTAACCGAAGAACTCGAGAAGGACCTTCTCATCGCTCTCTCTCAGGTGCTATTCAATTTCTGTTTATCATCGTTGCTCTGGATTTTTGCTCTTTGATCTTTTCGTGTTTTTCTGTTTCCATTTTGCTAGTGAATATTGAATCTGATTCTCTTTTTCCACTTTTAGGTCCTTAGACGAATTAAACAGTGGACTTGTGATTTTGATTCTGATGAGGTTAGTACCATCTGTCAATCACCGAAGACTCCTTTTTTTTTTCTTTTTTTTTTTCTATTTTCTGCTAAATATTTCAAATTTTCCCAGTATGAGTAAAAAAATGTTGTCAGCAGGAGTCACTGACCGAGCCCGTTGATGATACAGACTGTTCTGTTTCCTTAAATTCGCATACGGACAGTTTTCATAGTTTGAATAAGTTCGTTGGTGACTTGGTAAGAATTTCTTATCTTGCTTAGTGTTGAATGATAGCTCTGCAAAAATTACTTGGATATTTATTCAGTGTTAATAGCCTTTCGGTTTGGTGGTTAATGGATATGCACTCACATTCGAACCCTTAGCTTGAACATCTTCCCTCATACAACATATTTTAATTCTTTTGCAGACAGTATTGCTTAATGCTGAAAGTCGATATGCTCAGCTCTTGGTCGAAAATATACTTGTAGCAATTTCCGAGTTTCTCCTTGCATCGGTATTTTTCAACGTGATATGTATTATCCCTTGCATTCGTGACATTCCATAGTTCTTTTCACTAATTATAACCTTTTCATTTGCAGGATAGTTGTTGGGATGATTTCATGCAGTCATTATGTCTTTGCTTAGAAGGGGAAATTTCAAAGTCTTTGTTGGATACAAAAAGTGCTAGTTGGCCCGTTATGGCTTCCATATTTCGTGTTTTACGTAATATATTAAAGTTCATTAAGCAAGATTGTGACAACAAATTAGTTGAAGCACACTTAGTTTCCATCATCTCATTACTTCTAAATTTACCTTGGAATGTATTGAGAGAGGCCTATTTTGAACACAAATTCGAGACTCTTGAGGGGTCATCTAGAGATGCTTCAGTACTACAAAAGGAGGTTGTTAAGTCGAAAGAAATTACCATCTTTTTCGGCAATCTCATTCAGTTTCTCTGTTCTTTGGTGTCCCACATCAGTTCTTTAGATGATGGAGTTGGTTTTCCAACAGTTATGTGCAGAACTATTGATCTCGTTCCAAAGCTCACGATGTGGTGCAATACCGAGCTTCAAAATTCTCTTCATGTCCGCATCTCTCATTATTTCAGACATAAAGTGTTGGTAAGTTTTTTTATTTTATTTTATTTTTTTTGAAAAAAATTATGGAACACTATAGGCTGATGCCGTTTTACCATAATTGAAGTCGCATTTAGTTGCATGCAAGTTTCTTTGAATATCATTTCTCTCTTTCTCTCTCTCTCTCTTTCTCTTTCCATTCGTTTTGTAGTTTGTCATATCTCTTGATGAGATCTATTACTAATGCACAGATATTAATGGTCAAGCTTAGCTCTAATACTCTTATCGAGCAAACTGTACATGTGAAATGGATAGATCTTTTATCAAACCACTTTCAAGATCTACTGTTGCAACCGATATCTAGGGGCGAATCTGTCCAAGTTGATTTTCTAGAAGGCTCGCCATTCTGTACAAGCATTGTCGATAATGACAGTCAAAATGTGCCGAGTTGCCATTTGCAGAGGTTGACCGTTTTTCTTTTCTTGAAGCGTTCTCTAAGTCAAAATGTGGATTCGGAATGTTGCACTGAAAATATGGGTTTAGCTAAGCTTTACGAGTGGCTCCGAACTCAAATCCCCCATGATATTCTAGTGAATGATGAGCTGTATTTCGATCGATGTGTGAGATTTACTTTGTCCTTCCTTCAGCTATTTATGCATGAGGTTTGTTCTCAATCACTTCCTCCGGCTTGGTATATTATCGTATTATATGAGGGATTATTAATCAAATTCTGAAAAAATTATATATAAAGTTACTCGATGATTTTTTTAATTTTATTTTTAAATTATCAGCTCGTTTTTTGGGCATTTTCCTCTATAGCCACTTGCACTCATTTGTAACCATTTTTTTTCTTTAACTTTTTGTTTAGATACTCATCCACAAATTCTTTCTGAATTGTAGGACGATATCTTGTTTCAAATGCTCTTGCAACTGTTTCGTGTACCATTTTGTCCAGAGCGTCGGTAAATGTCACTGAAAGTCTCTTGAGTGCTATCCTTCGAAAGTGTTTAACAATATTCTGTTTCTAGTTTAACACCGAACCTATTTCTGCAGAGTTACGATTAAAGACGATTCTTTAGCTGACGTGAAGAATCACTCGTTTTTTCTTGTTTCTGACGTGTTTAATCCCATACATATCTTTCATCTATTCCTTGCTCAGGTAATTAATATTTAATATCTCTACCAAGTAGTTTCATTATGTTACAGCTCTAGTAAGGCTTCTACATTTTTTATTTATTTATTTATTTATTTTTTTGTAACTTTCCTTCAGATACACTATGATCATCAAGTTTTTCTGGACTATCTTATCTCGAAAGACACTGGATCCAGCTGTGCAGAGTACCTTTTGAGGTTATTAGTACATGCAAATTCCACTGTCTTGCAACTAAATTTCCTGTTTTTTTTTTTTTTACTTAAACATGATTGCGTGCTAGGTCACTAAGGGTCCTCTGCAATTCATGGAGTTCATTTGTTGAATTTCCGGGTTTGGAAGAAAATTTAGGTCGGTTAAGTCGAAAGAGGCAAAGAGTTTTGGTAGACTCTACGCATGGCACAAAGGACTGTACGAATAACACACTGCCGTTTGAGGCTGCAAGGGATTGTTTGGTTTCTCTGAAGAAATCCATCAACAATCTTAACCAAAAGAATTTATTTCCATACAATCCTCAAGCGCTTCTAAGGCGGTGAGTCACTATCCATTGCTTTGATTATTAAATTTTTGTTTAAGACAAATTCTTGCGTGAGGTAGCCAAATGGTTCGACTTTTGAACGAAAATAGATACACATTTCGAGAAATGTTAATACTTTTTGTTTACGTTGTTTTTTCAAAGTATGTCGTTTTTGCATGAAAGTGTACATATTTGTCACCTGAGGAGTTTTNAGTTTGGTGAGATTTGAGGAGCTCTGCATATAGTAATAAGTTTTAGAAACTCCTATTTGATCCATGGGTCAATTCTCAATAGGGATGGAGACTTCTTGATTCAACTTATACATCCTCGACTTACGGCTTCAAGGTTATTCAGTTCTTCTACATTTTCCCTCAATTTACTAGCTCGTCAAACATTTGATTCTTGAATTTTTTTTTTTACTTAGAATTAAAACATGAGCTTATTTATTTGTTTATGAAATCATCCAATGTCTAACATCCATTATCTGGAGCTGTGTCGATTATATATCACACAAACTTTATGGGAAAAGCATAAAAAATTATAACATATTGTGGGATCATTAAGAAACTCCTTAATTATGCATAACATTCTGCAATTTCAAGCAGACATTGGCAGAGTTTGTGGGGTTGCGAAAGCATGGCCATGTGATCAGCAGTCTCGATTTCCATTACTTTGTCGACTCCAATTGTTTCGATCTGCCAGCGTTGGAAATTTACGGGAATAGCCTTGTCTTGTCCACAAACTATGAATACCCTCTTCACGGATCCATACCCTTCTTTGGTAAATTCACCTTTCTTCGACAAATCTTCAATAAACAAGGAGCTTGGCCTTAGTAACATATTTGCCAGTGCTACATCCTGTGTCAAGTGTCGAAGTAAAAACATCACTTATTTTGGTTCCTTTTACTAGTTTACGAACCTTTTTCATAATTGCAAATGTTGTTATACTGCATAACCTTTATACAATCATACTCAATTATATTTATATTAGAGGTTAAAGTGTGATATTTAAGTATGAAAGAATGTATTTGTTGAAAAAGTATGGCTGATTAAGAGTAATGCAAGATCAAACGAACCTCAGGTGAAGAAAGATTGTAAAGCTTGTTAGAAACAAACTGAGGGCCGAAAAACATGGAAGTGAGAGGCTCTTCTGAGGTTCCACACTGTAAAAACTTGGTGTCTAGCCACTCTTCAGCTGGAGTCCGCTCGTTGTACTGTACAATAACAAGGTAAATATTGACTTGAAAAATATAATAAGAAACTAAAATAACAAAAAAAATTGTGTATGGTGTGCTAACTATTTGGTGAGTCGACCCATTATTTTCTTTTAAACAAAAGATGCATGTAAAAAGTTTATACTATTAAATATTATTCTAAATAAAAATATGTCTATACTATTATATATTATATTTTTATTTATGTTATTTATTAACATATATGACATATTAAAATATACTTACATATATATATTTAATAGATATTGTGGTTTAACCTTTAATAGTTGGACCTCACTAAATCCAGACATAATTATCGAACGTTATATTATAATCAGTCGAATGATGTGTTTTTCTTAGTCGGTCTAATGACATTTTAGTTAGTTGGAAGACAGCTTTTGAAAAATTTGTCCCAAACACTGGAATTTCTCCCACATGCCATTAAAATAAAATATATGTACGACTCCATTAATTAAGCAAAAGTCTCGAAACACTTTACACGTACTCACAATTTTAGCTTATATTAAAAGTAAAAAACTAAAAATTGTGAATTAAATATTCCACATTTCAAATTTATGATAAAATCGACATTCACCCAACTTCATAAATTCATGATAAATTTCGACAAACCGAGGAAACATGACAAATAACACGTGCAAACCCACGTGGGATATATAATGTATAACATGGAATTGTGACAAGCAGAAAATCGAATATTTGAATATTTTTATGTTCCAAATAATATTACTAAAATAATTGAATAATTTATATATTGTAAATTATCATTTTTTTTTTTCTTTCTAAAAGTCAATAATCATTTTGTAGAACAATGAATCAACCTTTATGTTTCTATTTGTTTATGTATTTATAGGAATCCTAAACATACAAATAAACTTAAATAAATAACTCTTCCTTAATTCTACAAAAAGTCCACATTGTATGCATTGTTGAAATAATTTGGATGCTTGTTTATGAGCATTCTAATGATAATTAAATTACTAGAAAAAAAAAAAATGAATCCTTTAGTCAAAACACTCAAATGTGAGAGTTTCAAGTAACACCTCTCTCACCTAGGCATGGCCATTTTCCGGTTCTGGGTCGGACTCACCGGTTCCGAGCCAAGGGTCGGAGGGCCTGAAATGGTCCGGACTTATGCACGGGCCGGTCAGTGAACCAACAGTTCCGGGCGGCCAAGTTTGATTAAGAAACTAAACAAAAAAATAATAAATTTTATTTTATTTTTTAAAAAAAGACCGAACCGCCGGTTCCAGTTTCGAACCAGAACTAGGCCAACGGTTCGAAAACTAAAAAATGGTGGTCCGAAACTGGCTCTATCAAACCACGTCGGTTCCGAGCATGTTGACCACAGGCCAGTTCTGGGCCAATCTAGTGAATTAAAAATCTATCTAACCAAAACAACTATAAATTTACCCTTAACATCTGATATAAACGATAATAACCAAACAAAGTCAATAAAATCGTAATTATACCTGCTCCAAAACATACGACGGCCGGTGCACGATATCCGGTACGAATGCTGTCAGAAAGACAGCCGCCACAATCTTTTTCGGGTACATCTCCATCGCGAGCCCCAAGTTGATTCCTCCGAGGCTATGGCCCACGAGCACCACTTTTTCCGAGACCTCCGCCAACAATTCCAAAAGTGGCCTCGTGTAGTCGGCCACACCCCTCAGCTCGTGGAGTTTCCTCGAGTCGATGCCGGAGGCCGCCAGGTCGAGGGCGGTGGCATGGTGGCCGGCGGCCTCGAGGAGCGGCTTCACCTTGTACCAACACCACGCCCCGTGGCACGCGCCGTGGACCAATACTAGGTGAACTTTCTGCTTAATGGCTAAACGGACCTCCATTACTTTTGTTGGTCACTAGTCTTCAATTAATGTGTGTGTTGTAATGAAGTTACTTATCCTACGCCTTGGTTTAAATTTATAGATGCCCCAGTTTTAGGTACATTTATTTGTCTTTTGTCACCCCACCCACGTACTCAAATTTTCATGTTTTTTAATGTGCCATTCACACATGTTCTAATGGGTCCAAACGAAATATATTTATATAGAAAATGTATTATGTAAATTCTGGTGTTACGTACAGTGATTGATTGTTGGATAACTATATATATTTAATAAATTGACATAATCTCATACTTAATAGATATTTTAAAAGACGATATGAATAAAATCCAATATTTTATAATATAAATATACATTTTTGTTAACAAATTATGGTTGCAGTATACTAGGGAAGATTGAAAATTATTTTTGGTTTTATATTAAGAATTGTGTATTATTGACAAATAATCACCACTATATATATATATACAAAAAAAATACATATTTTAGTTTACATTTTCGTTAAGAAAGTATAACTATCTAATAGCAGAATTCGTGTATTTATGTGCTCCGCTAGTTATAATGGGAAGTTCGATATTTATTTTTGGTTTTATTGAAAATTCATCACCACTTCTAGTTTAAATTAACGAGAACATTCCAAACGGTTTTGCTACAGATATGGCTGATGTTACACACACATACAAATCTAACCATTAGATAAACATACTTTTATAATAAATATATGCTTTCATATTAAAATTTCATTGTTTATAAACTACCATACATGAAAATATAAATTTACACATTATAAATATGAATTTCTATTAAAGAAAGTATGATGGATCAATCAACTTAAATGTTAATAGTTGTTTCACAAAAAATTTGTATCTTTCTAAAATTCAAAAATTCTATTATAAGTTGTAGTAATCATTTTGTAAGCTATCAATACTTTGATGTCGATAATTAGAAAATTCAAAATTGATTTAAATCTAAAAAATGGTGGGCTAGGAGTTGACTAGTCAACCGATCACTCTAATGTAATAACTAAAATTTTCTGAATTTACAAATTTCTCTCTTGAAATTTAGTTTCTATTCTGTTTTTATCGTCTCTACAATCATATCGTAGTCAAAACTTCCAAGTTAGGCAAAAGATCTTCCAACTCGCCAATTGGTTTATTTCCTACGTATTCCACTAAAAATAGGACAACAAATGAATCGAGTGGCTCCCAAGCTACTCGAGATTGCTTGAACCAAAGCTCAGCTTGAACTCGAGAACCTCGAACTCGAAGTCAAACGAAACTCGAGCTTGTGTGTATTAAGCTCGAGTATTCAATGAGCAACTCGAGTATAAGTATAATTTATCTAAATACCCTTAATTCAAGAATAAATTCGAACTAAACTTGAGCCAAACTCCAGAAAAATAAATAAATGAAAAATTTTCATTAAAAATTATAGCCAAACTCGGGTAAAATTTGAGCTAATATATATATATATATATATATATATATATATATGTGATTGAGCTTAATGTGAGAACCGTGATTATATATATATGTGATTGAGCTTAATGTGAGAACCGTGAGAATCGCTATTTTTAATTGTGCGTAATGCTATGACTGATTGTGTTTGGTGCTATTTTTAACCATGATGAATTTTATTAAAAATAACAACACAATTTCTGTTAGTATTTGTAAAAATGATAACATCATCGAACATGAAAAATAGTATCATACACAGTTAAAAATAGCATCAAACACGGTTCTCGCACCAGAACTAGTTTTTATTGAACCAACCCCTATATATATATATATATATATATATTTACGGGTCTAGACGAGCCTTAAAAAATCGATCTCGAGTTCGAGCAACAATAGAAAAATGAGGTCGACCAGATAATGCCAATGCTCGATAGACTCAGCTCAACCCACGTCGTTTGCCTCTACTTAGAACTTTCGAGATTAATATCAGTTATAAATACCACCAAATCAAAAAATGGTCAATTCTCATAACTTTATTACTCCCACACATCATCACACAATCAAAACAGAGGAAAAAACAGAGGATTTTACAATATTTGCTTGCTTTTGTCCCGCACTCAGCCATGTTTCTCGGCAATCTCGACGAGGCAAGGGCATCTGGCTGTGTAAACATGGGCATATGGTCGGCACCTTTGATCTCCTTCACCTCCTTCACTTTTGCAGACAGACATACTCAGATACAACAACATTGACATCCTTGTTGTCAACGATATATATTAACGAGCTGTTTTTTGTTCTTAGATTTATCTCTCTCTTCCTTGCTATCGCTTGTTGTCGACCCTCAGTTGGTCGTCGTCACTCGAGTTGATCCGGGCATTTATTTTGGAGCCCAGCACCATTTATGGTCATCATTACCTTCATGGCCAAAAGATGTGCCCAAGGGCTGAGCTCCAAAATAAATGCCCATATCAGCTCGGTGTGACGACGACCAACTGAGGGTCGACAACAAGGCGATAGCAAAGGAAGATAGAGATAAATCTAAAAACAAAAAACAACCGTCGACAACAAGGTATCAATGTTGTACTTAAGGATGTCAATGTTGTACCTGAGTATGTTTGCCTTTTTCCTGACTGTGTGGAGCCAAACAAGAAGTCAAAACTTACCACTGAAGATAAGTCATACAAAAATCTATAAATTTGGGATTATATGTAAGCTTTGCGGAAACAAGGAGTTGCGACATATTGTTAATTTCTATAAGATAAGTTTGGGATTATATACGGGGAAATTTACTATTTTTTCTATAAGATAAATTTAAAGTTCATTTGTTAATTTCAAATGAGTATTTGTAGTAAAAATTAAATTTTATTTTATATTAATAGAATGCTCATTGTTTTTATTTTATATATGGGATGAGTGTAGATAAAAAGTTATAAAAATTTAGTATGATAACGTATAAGTGAGAAGTCTTTAAATATTAATAAACTTATGACTTTTTAAAAATAAAATGAAAGTACAATTCATTTCTCTTTTTATATATAACTATAAATCATAATATTGTTTAAAATTTTAAAATTAGTCACACTCGATTTCGAGATGTAATTTTTAGACATTGAATCATTAGTTTAAGTTTTGTTTAGGATATATATATCGCAAATATATCGATGATCAACATGACACAATTAAGTGAAGAAAAAGAAAAATAGTATACGTCTTATCTATTCTAGAAATCGTGATGTGGTAGATTTTAGTTGGATAGAATTTAACGGGTCGGTTTCATTAAAAAAATCTAACAGTAGAAATNAAAAAAAAAAAAAAAAAAAAAAAAAAAAAAAAAGTAATTTGGATTACTAAAATAAAAAATTACCCCACATATGTACTTATCATTAAGCAACCCCCATATGGTCATGCTCAAAACTCATCTTCCACTTCCACAACATAGTTTCATAAATCAATTCTTTTTTCATGAAAGATATTCTAAACCAACCAAATACACTAATATTTATCAGCTAACTCTAGCAAGCAATGGCAAAGCTCTTGAGGCCTCGTAAGCATGACCATATGGCCAGCCTCGGCTATTGACACGACGACATCTGGCGGGTTTTCCGCAATATTCTGCCTCTGAAACTCCACACTCGAGACATCGTCCTCCTCGCATATTACATAACAACGTTTGATTTTACCATACCTCTCTTGGGACAGCAAACCCGGGTTGCTCAAATCCTTCGCGAACAACAAACTCGGTCTTAACAGCATTTTCGCTAATTCCACATCCTGAAATTTAAAAAATAAAAATAAAAAATAGCCGATACGTAAAATAGAAACGAAACACGAAAGGAGGCATGCAATGCAATAAACCTCTAATTGGCAATGACTATAAACCGTGTCTGCCATGTCATCCACGCGTAAGGCTGCCGAAATTGGCAGGTCTCCAAATTCCGGATCGAACACAAACTCGCAATCCATAAACGACGACTCGTCCGAGGTCCTCTTCACAAACTGTAGTCAAGTTAACGAGCCGACGAACAACTTATCATAATCAATCCATAATCAAGTGAAAAAGGATTTTTATTTTTTTAAAAAAAAGGCAAAATTGCCCCTAATATCACAATATTTTTCGAAATAGCAATTTAATCACGATCTTTTCACTTTTGCAAATTATACCACAATCTTCAAATCTGTTGCAAATCGATGTGCCGATTTGCAGAACTCCGTGCAAATTATATCACAACAATCTTCAGTTTGTTCTTCAGCCACATCAGCTTTTTTTCTAGGGCTAGTTTTCAGAACCCGTGCACTCGATTTGCAAAACACTGAAGACTGTGTGATATAATTTGCAAAAGTGAAAATATCGTGCTTAAATTGCAATTTAGCCAAAAACAAAACAGACCTTCCGAACGAAATCGCCAGGGGGTTCCGTGCAATTAGGCATGTAAGCCGTGACGAACACGGCCAACGACACTTTCCCGGGGAAAGTCTCGGCCGCTACGGAAATCGAGATTCCGCCGTAACTATGGCCCACCAAAACGACCCGCTCGTCGTCCGGGAGGGCCGAGAGAAAGTCCATAAGCGGCCGGGCGTAGTCAGAAAAGGAGGAAATCTGGTGGAGCTGGCTCGGGTGGACCCCACAGCCAGCAAGGTCCAGGGCAGTGACCCTGTGCCGATTGTTCTGCTTCAGCAGGTTCACGAGCTTGTACCAGCACCAGGCGCCATGGCCAAAACCGTGCACCAGCACAAAGTGCTTCTTATCATTGCTATTATTTTCATTCATTTTTTTTTTTCTTTTACTCTGTAATAATGTTGTGGAGTTACTTTGAGATGTGGATTTTGTTATATTATTTTTTCAAGTGTGTGGGTTTTTTGGTGTTTACTTCTGTTTTGACGTGTTGAGTGTAGTAATTTGTGTGGAGGATAAGTTCCATATTCGTTGTTGAAGTTCTATCATGTGATCACAAATGTAAGGATGATGTGTACTTATGTAATTCATCTACGTTGTGGCTAACCAATAGAGAGATAAAGAGAGAAATTAAAGTACAATTAATATCAGAAGTATCTATTTTGAATGTTTAATTTATATATTTTTTTTTTTTATTTTGGCTATGTGAATAATATATCGTGGTTGGATTATATTATGCATTAGAGAAACTTAATATTTATGCTATGGTTCATATTCCATTTAATTAATCGAGATTTGTTATTATTAGTTCCATCATAATATTTTTGAGCAATGAAGATGGTCAAAAGTCAATTTAGGTCCTCTGCTTAGTCGGCTACTGTGGAGGAACTTATCCTCCAAAAATGATGAGTGTGTGGCTCAAATGGCAAAGAAGGACATTAGGATTTGACCATTCATTGCAAATTTTCAATAATTGGGGCTTCGGAAGGGAATGGAAAGGGAAGGGAGGGAAGGAATTATCAATTTTTTTCTTGTTTGGTTCCAATGTTTTGATGGGAAACCAAGAAATTTTGAAGTTACAAAAATGGGGAATTTGGAGATGGAAAAGAATAAATCTCTTTCATAAATATTTACAACATAAATACATTCAACTTTTGTTATAATTTAAAAATATTTAAAAAATAATAATGGTCAGGTCTACCATGTCAAGGCCTGGACCTTTGTTAACTTTATCGGCGAGTTTAAATTCGACCAAAAGTTGGGACAGGAAGAACATACGTCTTAAATGAACATCTTAGATCAACATATATGATATATTCCAAGAATAAGTTGAATATATACATGGTTGAATGTTCTTTTTCCAGAGGAAGAGAATCACATTTCACTTTTAAATATACATGGCATGGTCCTATAAGACCAGAATTTAGCCTCTGTTCATATGCACAGGATAATCGAAATCCTGAAGATAGAGCTGAAATCGAAATATAAGTTCGAGGGATATTTGCTTAGTGATTAGTCAGCTAAGCATAGTAGGGTGCCCAGTTTGGAGCATCCTTTTGAACATGTCCATCCCGAATGCTGAATCTGATGAGCTGAAAAATCAATGTTTTGTTTAATTGTATTGCTCGTATAAAATCAATGTTTTATTTAATTATAATATTCAGTTTTGCTTCTNAAAACCCCGAAAGGCATCAAACAAAGTCACGAGCTTTATTATTATTTTTAAATGATTGCATGTAATTGGCTTAGGTAGGCACAACAATATCATTCTTAATGTGCAAAAGGATCAATCAATGGATCAAAACTTGGCAGATAACTGCAGCTAGGGTCCCCTCCTTTATATGAATGCCACAACTCGTCAGATTCTGTAAGAAGGAATATATGCAGTCTTTCTATAATCTTGAACCAATACAGTCAAGTACACCAAATAATAGCTTCACGAGTTGTTTCAAATAAAGATGAATCCATAATAATATAAGGCAAGATGGAAGGCCAACAGCCCCATTCAACTCGTCTCCACTTACCTAGTATGGAAGGAAATAAATCGAAGAAATTTATAAAAAAACCAAATTAAACATGTATGATTTTGTTGACTAGATACATGTATGTTCTATCATCATGTAAAAGAAAAAATTTCAAAACACATTTGCATCAACGAATCTTGCACAAATGTAGAACGAATTTACGAAATAAAATGCTAAAAACACATTTGCACGGTTACACCAATAAATCTTGCAAACATTATAATATGTAGAAGGTACCTCGAGATAGTAATTTCATAAGGAAACGAGACACCTTCGAGATTCGGTATTGGAGGAACATGATCCTTCTTCTCGTTCACGAATCTGATTATTTGAAACAGAACATCACGGAGGGAAGATTCTAGAGCCCCACGTCTAGCATTCCTTGCCTCAGCTGCAGTATCTGAAGATAAAAATACACAAAGAACAATGTCAAACAGTACCTATGTTAACAAATCATGAATTCAAACAATTTAATATAAATGGGCTAACAATACCTCCTCCAGGAACAATCGCCATCTTTGAAGAATACGACTTTCCATAATGACCCTTTGGATGTACCACATTCAAATTTATGTACCACTGTTCCCAGTAGAGGCGCTCGACTTTATTAGTAAACCAAGTCGCCTGTTTGTTCTTTATCTCGTAGAAGGATAGGCATATCTGCATCACTTACACTGTATCAGAAAAAGAGTTTAAATGATACAAAATATCCAGTGCAGACTAAAAGTTTTGTCCAAATGTTTAACAACACAGAAAAAAAGTTTAGCAAATCATGGACCTGGTTTTTCTTGTTCGGGTGCTTCTCGACCCTGTCAATAAATTGGTCAATCTTCTCGTCTATTTTGCGATCAAGTTCCAAATCACCACATTGTACCTGCACAAAAAGATACCAGACTGAGGTGACAGGTGGCACAAAGACCAAATTAAAATAACATCTCACGCACACGCAGAGAATGAGAAAGTGTTTTGCCTCAAGTTTTGAAGACAAAATCATCATAAAAATGAAATCTTGGAACTCCCAAGATTTTGATTTTATGTATTCAAGTAAGAAAAAAAAAACATCAAAGGCAGCTTCGAAACCACAACAGAGCCTAAAACTTAGAAATGCCGGTATTTCAGCATAAAATGAACTTCAGCATATCAAGAAAATAGTTTACTAGCAACTAGCAAAAGAGAAAAAAAAAGTAAAACATCAACAAGGAACTTAAGCATATAAAAGTAATCTCATAAATCTGCAAGCACTTTATGAAATTGGTAAAGCACTTACATATGTAATCTCAAAGAGCTCCAGATCAATATCTTTGGGGCGAACTAGCCCTAAAGCCCTGTGGAACAAAATAGTGTGCAGAATGCCTGAAAGCAACCTTCACCATATTAGAGACAAAAAAAATCTCAACTTTTTATGTGCATTCCCATAAAAGGGGGGAAATTCAATATGGGCTCTGTTTATCTCAGAAATACTGATCACGATGCATAACTAAAACCTAAACAATCCGATTCAGAGGTAAACAACCAATCGCTGAAGCTAATAATCAATGGCATAACCTCACTTCAATTGTTCGACCAATTAGTCACCAGCAAAATCAAAATCGAGGAACAAACAATCGCGTAGGGGGATCAAATGATAATTGAAACTAAGGAACTCGAAACCAACTTACATCGAAGAACTTCACGTATCTCAAAGTGCTCAACATCCTAATACAGTAAACAAAAATCAGATTTTTCTACTTCAAATTCACCTTACGAGCATATAAAACGCATAACAGATTGAAGTTTGTATCTCGAGAAAAGGGACTCACGAGTTCTTTGAGCTGGCAAACTTCGCAGTTCATAGCGATTGCTGACGGCGCAAAATCGGCAACGGGGATTCAATCGGCGAAAACCAGAGAAGAAAAATAATTCCTTAGAAATAAAGGTCGATTCAGATATTTTCTAAAACTTTCCTAAACGGGTTTTAAAGGTATTATTTCCAGCTCTCGCTAAAACTTAGAAGGGGGAGCCTTGGATATAGTTATTTTTGAATTTGTTGGATAACATAGTTAATTTTGAGAAGGTTGATTGAGTTAGATTTGGGAAATTATGAATTTATATTAAAAGTAATATTTAAAATATAATAACTAAAGTTGATTTTATATAAAAGTATAAGAGATGGAATTGTAACTGATGAGTAGTTAAAATTATGTTAGTAGATGAATAGTTAATTAATGTTGATATGATTTATAAGGATGATTGATTTATATCATTTAATTATATTAATAATATTGAAGAGAGTTGGGTTGAATTAAATTTAAATTAGATTTTGAGTTAAAAAACTATCCCGGACAGAAGTGACCACATAATTTATAACCAATCAGGCCTGAATATTTCAATTCTTATGGTTTATGTATAAATTGGAAAACCCTTGTTGGATCGGCTCGACTTGGCTCGATAAGGTTTGATAAGTCTCGATATAGAGAAAATTTTATATAATTTTCTTCTGAATTCGTGACGTGTTCGAGCTCATTCTATTTTATATTTTATTTTCGAAACGAAGTTAGTGTTACGAATAAACTTCTATTTGTGTTTTTCGGGTGTACTTGATAAATATATATTCTAAATTTTTGAACTAAAGAGAGTGTATCCGTTTGAGATTTCTAAATTTTTTTTTAAGATTTTAGAAATTCTGGTCTATTTAACTTAGACTTTTTAAGATGTCTAAAAGTCTTGGTGTATTCATTTGATATTTTAAAAAACTTATAAAATCTTGAGATATATAACTTATTTGAAACTGTGATTTGTTAGAACATTTTAAGATTTGTTGGGATTTCAATATAAAATGATATGCGAAATCTCACATCCATACTTAAGATTTCATAGGATTCCTCGTAAATCAGAAAATCTTAAAAAATCTCAAATATAAAAAAATCTGAAAATGTCATTAAAAATCTCAAACGAATACTTGTTATTATTGGCTTGATTATTGCATATTGAGAGGTTTTCATTAGTTCTACTATGTGTATCCTGATTACCGGTGGCCAGATGTCGAAACCGTCGGTTTTGGCCTGGTCCGGTTCACTAAAAATAAATAAAAATATTTAAAAATAAAAATAAAAAAAATCACAGGCTTGGTTCAAGGCTCACTGACCAAGGGCTGGTTTGGGTCGTCGGTTCGGCTTGTGGTCATGTCTAATCCTGATCTCTTTAATCATTGTTTATTTATCCACTTATTAGAATTCTATTTTACTTATCATTTAAGTTTTTAATTTCTAATTATTGCAAAATAATAACCCTAATATAAACTAGAGAAAAAGATAAAATTTTGAAATTGAATTATTAGGATGTGGAATTACTTTGAATGTAACTTACAAGGAAAAAAAAAGGGCACTCCTCTTATCTCTCGGGAAAAAAAATAAAAAATAAAAAATTAACAGACTGCAGAGTACAAAGCACAGAGCAAGTTTCCCCTCCTCATCTTTGTCGGCGTGTCACCTGGCCGTCGTCCGACCTCTAAAGGGGCCAACGTCGAGATCTTTTTCGGAGGCTGGCCGATTTCGACGACACTGGTGATGCGGCTTTCCGCATGTCCTTTGATGTCTTTGTCTTTTGAGGGTCAGATATGAAATGTTTGTTCAAATATGGCTAGCCGTTTTGAGTGGTAACCTTTTGGAGGTCAACTGTTGCAGCTTAGGGTTTGGTCTTAGTGGTGGGTGTGGTTTAGCTAGTGGATGGGAGGTTTTATTGAATTTTATTTTTGCTTATATTCTATGTGTTTTTTTTGTTATTATTATTATTCTCCATTAGTAGAATTTTTATTTTTTACTAGTGAGAGTATTTTAGTAAATTTTTAATTTGTGTTGTCGCCTTTCTAGGCTACCTCGAGTAGGTCTCATTTTAGATTCAACTTAATAGTTGATTCATTCAGCTGTTTATGACAGTTTTTTAGTCTGTAAATACTTGTGTCTATTAATAAAATGTCTATTTTTCTAAAAAAAAATAATAATGAGAATTTTCTTTTAAATGTCCAACAAATTATGGTTTGGCTAGAATTATGTGCACACACAGCTCACCGTCAAATGGGTCATTTAACCGAGAAATATTTACACTGCAAATGAGGCCATGCAATTTTTATTGCACATACGATATATATATATATATATATATCTTATTAGAATATAAATTATTTTTTTACTAATATTCCTATTTTGTATTATAATTATACAATAACAAAAAAAAAAAAATTATATGAAAGTTAAATAATTTATATTTATAATATACATCTACATATAGTCAAAATTTTAAATGTATCTAATTTAAATTTTTAAATATCATATACGTACATATAATATATAAAATTTTGTTTCCCTCTATGCATGTGCACAAGATCAAATACTAGTATATATAACCATAACAAATTTATTTGTATTGTATCAAAACTTAAATAATTGTTTCTTTTTTTTCAAATTTTAATATGGGTGGGTTGTTTTTTTTTTAAGAAAGTGGCAGATTAAAAGGAATTTGCAATTAATAGGGAGTTTAAAACCAATATTCAATATGTTTCTTCTTCTTTTTGCAACTACTTATTCCCAATTTAATTCTATATATTTACATCTTCAATTTTCTTCCGCACGCATGAAAACCCTATCAAGCAAAGAAATAGCTCAAAATAATCACCCTCCACAAAATAGATCGAGTTTTTGTTGGGGGAGTAGCGTGAGTCGCGCAACTACTGGCGACGTAACTAGAGATGTGGGAGCGATGTACGGCTAGAATGAGGAGATATGTCGAGCGCGTGGCTACATCACCGACGCCGCCGTCGTCAACATACAACCATTGACGGAGGCAGCCGGGAGGTCAAGGAAATCGACTCAACGGGGAGCAGCATGATGACTGGAATGAAAAACTCTATCAAGGGGCACGACTATATCTCTAACGACAACGACGTCGATGGACGACCATTGACGGAGGTGCGGTTCAACAGCGGTGGTCGACAATTGCGGTGGCTTTAACCGGTCCAATCAGCCATCGACTTAAGAAACTAGAAGGGTGATCGTAGATGCTCCCCTCGCCTACGAGCCGCCGCGCGCTTGTTCCGTGATATGAAGGAGAAGCCAAAGATGTTTTTATTTATGGTTTGATTATGGTTTAATGTCCTCTTTTCTGGCTTTATTGTAGTTTATATTCAATACATATGTGTAAGGATTTCTTAAGGAGTGTTTGTTTATAAATATTTTCAATCTATATTCAAAATCTAACTCAACATTAATCCACTCCATTATCCTCAATATAATTAAATAATATCAAATAATTATTCCTACACATCACATCAATTTTATTTCACGATTCATCAACTCACATAATTTTAACTAATCATCATTTCACATATTATCTCCTACTTTTATATCAAATCAATTTTCATTATTTATTTTAATATAAACTCAAAATCTCACTAACAACTAACTATACTAACTTATTCAACATTGACTTTGATTAACTAAAAACTCATTTTGAGCAGATATATTTGTATCCAAACATGCCTTTAGTCTTTAGGAGAATTGTTTTAGATGCTTTTATTATGTCACAAGATAACATAAACATGTTGTAAACTATGAATAATTTGAAGGTAAAATTAAATAAAAAGTAGTTCACATTCATAATGAAAATGTATTATTTATAAAAAAAAAATGATTTTTTTTTTTTTTGAAATGTTCATATTTATGAAAAATGTTTAAAAAGTGTAATAGATATATAAGTTAGCCTTTAACCGGACGAATTAATGACACCCCCTATCCATTTGTCTATACAGTTTACATATTTATTCCTACTTATTATTTAGACAAAACTACTCCTTTTATTTCAAATTATACTTTTTTTTTGCACGTTTCTAGGTTTTTAAAATTCTGATGGTTTTTATATTTAATTTAAATTTTAATTTTTGTAACCAACACATCCTTTGATATTATCCCACTTTTTTTCTCTTTTTCTTTCTTTCATCTCTTGGTTACGTTTCTTCTTGTTCCTCTCTTTTTGTTTTTCTTCTCAGCTTTTTGCGTGATGAACTCGTCTTCCCGGTAAGTGAGCCTCTAATTTCACCCAATTTTTTTTCTTCCCTAATTTCGATGTACCATACTCTGTTTGTATATTTTTGTGGCTTAATTTTTCAAATTTTATGTTTTATTTAAGTACTTGTTTTGTTTTAATTGACAAAATTTATTGCAGGCCAACGATTTGATAAATTTGGAGTGGCTGTCTCAATACATCGACGACAACTCCACGGCGGGTCTCTACTTGTTATGCCCGGTCAGAATTTTACCGCCCTAAAGAGCCGAACACGTGAACCGTCTGGTCCATAAGATTAGCGTCTCGTTTTTTCCCTTGTTGGTCCTGAGAAAACCGAGGATCTAGCTCCCGATGAGGCCGCGTGCGCAGTGACAATACTGGGTGTGCGGGTTTGAGAAACCGATGGTTTTGGAGGCGAATTGGTTCAGTTGTGTAGGAAAACTGTTGATAAAGCGCCGAAGTAAGGCGCCAACAAATGTTTAATATTGATGATGTACGGCGACTTGAAATTGGCAAGTTGAGACGGTTTAGGTGGTGTTCGATTAGGTTGAAATTTGCTTTTATGTTTTCTTTGACAATTTTGTAATATTTTTTTTTTGGTAATTGAGAGTTGTTTTTATGTTTCTTGGTAATTTTTATGTTGTTGTTTTATTGTTACTTCATTTATCTTTTTTGTCCTTGGTAATGAATCAAAATGAGATTACTGTTAATGATTCCTGCAAGTCATAAAAAAAAAATTGCTATTTAATTAATTCGTTTATTGACTATTAATTTCGAACATAAATGAGTTGCTGTTTTTGTTTCTATTAATTTTTAATAAAGCAAAATTTATAATTTACAATTATAGTTGGCACCCTTTAATGCTTTGTAATCTTTATGTATATTAGATTCCAATTTCCATAATTTTTTGGCTGGCCTTCGTTATTGTCGGGAGCATGTTTCTCCTTGATTCATGCTTTTTTTTTTTTATGTTTTTTTATTTGAAAATAAATAACTGCCATCAGTTTTTTTATGTTTTTTTTTAAACTGTCACCTAGTTATGTTTTTTTTTTTTTAAATGTAATTGTGGCCACAACTTGGAGTAGAAATGGAAATCGTCAGTAGCAGTGTTTCTTGTGGAATTGTATTCTTAAAGAGGGTTAGTTATGGATTTTCGCCTTAACCGGACATATGGGCAGCCATGGCCTGATCTCTACGGCCCATGGACTGCTGTCTCTACGGCCCATTTAAATATGCTCCAATCTGGCCCGCTCTGTTAGGCTGGACCAGCCCATATTTAAATAAATCAATACCGTTGTTTATTATGCCCAAGAGCTCGTGACGTCACCTACTGCCCAAAATTGCCTCAGTTTCATTTTATTTAACCTTCCCCAGTTCACGTTCTTGAAACACAACTCGGCCTCGTCTCCGACTAAGATGTTTACAGCCACCGCCTCAGTTCCACCGCCGACCAATCTTCAGAATTCTTCGGCGGCCGATCTCTAGAGTTCACCGCCCCTCGCCTCCAATATCGCTTCTCCTCTTCAACTTATAAAAGCATTTTTAGAATCCCACCGCCACCTCACCGGCGCCTCTTTCATCCTTTGTAAACCCTTAACAAAAACCCTAAAAAAGATCTACTAGCTATGGAAGCAGTCGTTGTAGACGCCGGTACCAAATTTCTCAAAGCTGGCTTTGCTGTTCCGGACCAGCCCCCTTCTATGGTAACAGCCTTTTTCTGGCTACTTCTTATGTAGGGCGATACCCTTGGCCTTATTCATAGAATTCTAATGCCGTAAAGGTTTATTTGTTGAATTTGTGACCATGTTTGATTAGGGTTGTTATAAATGACTAAAATCATGTGCCTTGATTTGGAATAAATTGTAGGGTTTTTCACGAATTATAGCAGTCTCCATTGTGAATTGTGATTGTTCCCTGCAATCTTCATGGTGTGTTGTAAAAGTATGTGATTGTTATGCATTGTTGATGGTGCTAATAGTGTCTTGAAATGGTGATTGGTGATGCTAGCAGGCTAGCACTGTATCAAAATGTGTTCGCATTTGATGGCTTTGCTTGTAGCGATATGCACTGAATTTATTATGATGCTTTTGATGATCTAATACTTCTGATTGTTTTGTGATCGTAGCACATGCACTGTTTCTTTGTTTAAATGTTTAAATGAAACAGCGTAAATGAAAGCCGGAGATTTTAAATGCAATAAAACCTTGTACAAATATCTACAACATTGTGACACATCATTATTATTAAGTGAATTTGTCTTGTTACATACAAGTTTTAGAAAAAATATGTTTATGGTGAAATTATTCATTTCCTTTTAGATGCCATCGGTAAAGCACATAATTAATAGTGTTGTTAACATAAGGTTTGTACCATTTTAATAGCGTCACAAGTGCTGTCTACATCGCATGAGATATCTTGGATAATGCAAATAATTATTTGACGTATTTTTTTGAACAATAAGTTGCTGGCACATGCTTTTGAGGCTATATGTGTCATCCTTTTGACATAGACTGCAAAGATATTTATGAAGGAATGTAATGTTGGTAGATTAGTGGATTGGAACTTAACTCTGTTGCTGCTAGCTTTACATTGTTGATTGAGATTGAACTTGATAGTGAAGCGTAGGGAGCTCAATAGAAGTAAAAATAGTTAAAGTAACCCTAGCAAAATCTTTTTTAAAGAAGGAATGGAAACTTTTAGGTTAATATTCATTTATGATGGTGGTGTCTTTGAAGTTAATTACAATCATATACTAATGTTTGTGTTGATCTAGATTTACCATTTTAGTTGATAACATAAACAGTATTATTGAATATTTATTTATGCCTTGGTGTGGGGGTAGTATTGACTTTATAACTTTTACGTGAAATCCTGAAAGTACCACCAAATGGATGAGTTATTTACATTCTTGGCCTCGTTCTAGAAGGAAGTATTTTCTCATTTAGGTTATCCTACACTTCCCTCTTCTTCACTCTCTCTGTCTCTATGGGTCGAATTGGGAAGCGGCTGCGGCGGCGATTGCTCTCACGTTTAAGTGAGGCTACGGAACCTGCTGTAGTTGACATTGGTTCTAAGTTTCTAAAATATAATCATGCCTTGCCTAATCTAGGCCCGGAGGTAACCTCTCATTTATCAAATAGAAGATCTGGATCAGAGTTGATAGGATTTATTTTGGAAAGCTGTTTGAGTGAGAGATTTTTTAATATCTGACCTATTCGTTCTTATGACATTTTTGTTGATCTCTGCCATTTATGAAATTTGTGCTGTTATATATGCTATGGTAGTGGAGTCTGTATCCTATTGCGTGGTCTAGGGTTTTGATCTCCCTTTTGAGGACCTTGGAAGATTGAAAGCTGTCTTGGTATTACTATGATGCTTAAGAACTTTCAAGTGTGAGTTTATGAAAGTGTGAGTTTATGAACAGTAATGCTTCCAAAGAAAGTTAAATAAGACCGGGAGAATTATGTTATGATCGGCTTAAGTTCATCTTTAATTATTGTTCAATGTTCAACCACTTTTTGTGCATCCAACTAATTTTGTCTCAACAATTCATGACGAGGCCTTTATCCTTTATTTACATTATTTCTTAGCATTGTCATTATTTCTACCTTTCTCGTGCGTTCATCTCCATGAATTTCAGCGAGTTGACATTATTTGTTTACCAATGAATTAATGCTACCTTATATTTCCTTTATATGTTGCTTGCATCCTTCCCTAGGTTCCATCTTAAGTACACTTTTGGTATAATGTCTTATGGTTTAAATGTACGTATCATCCTCAAATAGGTATTGTCATCACAAATGAAGAAAATTCCTGAAGATGAGCCATTGAGTTATTCTGCCTTGCTCGCAAGTATGGATATTGATCCAGTTGAAAGAGGCTTTATCAGAGACTGGGATGCTATTGAAGATATGTTGAAGCATATACTATACAATAACTTGGGTTGGGAGATTGGCAATGAAGGACAAATTCTATTCACTGAACCGCTTGCAACTCCAAAGGTTGGTCAAAGTCTGTTGATATCAAGTTAAAAGATTGATAAGTCTCTCTTTCCCTTTCTAGTTAAGTATTGTTCGTAAGATGCCTTTGTGCTAGTAGTGTAAGTACATGCTTATGCATACATTACAACTACTGCAGAAAGGTTACATTGAGTATTGGGAAGAGAATACTAGGTTCTTTCTCTTCGCCTTAATGTTTGATGATTCTGTTAAGAGCTATTTTTGGATGAATTGATCAAAATCTTATTATTTTCTTAACTATATAGATGACTTCAGTCATTCAAATTCTGTCAATTTTTCTATGACAAGATCTCTAATCGAGATTGACATGGAACAGGCTGTTAGGGAGAACTTGGTGCAATTGATGTTTGAAAAGTTCAACATCTCTGGTTTTTATGCGTCCGAGCAAGCAGTTCTGTCCCTTTATGCTGTAGGACGCATCTCAGGTTGCGCTGTTGATATTGGCCATGGAAAGATGGGTATGTGTATCCAAATGTGTGTTACTTGTAATGTCCATTTGTCTAAATTATCTCTTTAGATTGCACGACTTTGCTTGGCTTCATGCGCTCAAGTAATTCCTAACACCATTTTGTGTTTTGGATAAATTCTTATTCTTATACTCAATGTTATGATTCTTATCAATTTTGTTCTGGTCACATTTTTTGTTTTTTTTAATAATTGTCTTATACTTCAATTGTCTTCAGACTAATAATATTCTATATAAATTGCCTTACACTTCTTATTCTTGTATATAAACAACTTAATTACAATCTAATCAGCCCACTAATTAGGCTAAGCTAATTACTACCTGATGTTTAACCTACTAATACAATCTGTCAAGCTGATTCGGAGCCCGATAGTTAATTAATTAACAATAGCGCACCCTGAAAATCAGCACATTAAGCCATTGTAACTTCCATTCGACCGCATTAATTATCCTGACATCCTAAATGTGTTGGTAAAGGGTTTGATGATGATGCTATTTCGTATAGCAGGTACTTTGGTATTTTGAATCATGTAAGTGGTTAGTGAACAAAAAGAATCAATGATAAAGGATTACATGATATTTCTTGTTTTCGCTATCTACTTTCAAGAGAATTCTAGGCTCAAGGTTAATATTACTAATTAGTGAAGTGGCTGTGATATCTTGAAATTACTAATTGAGAAACTTTTGTTGCTGGAAACTTTCATCTATTGCTCATGTGCACAGCCATTGTTTGGTACCTACAGCGGTCCTTTTGGACTTCTTGCTCATGATGCTTGCTGGTTGCTAGATTGAGTGGCCCGTGTAACCTATCTGTCAGTGTCTGTTGTGTCGAATCTTGTATACCGACTCTAGAAATGGCTTCTTTTGAATGTCTAATTACCTGTCTAGAACTCAGTTGTTGTAGTTGTTGTAGTAGGTACAGATGTGATAGCAATCACTTGTTGAACAAAATCATTTTTGTTCCTGAGTGGGCCTTTTGACTGTAGCAGAATGAGGCATTTGATGATGACTGTTCCTTGATGACTCTTTTTGTCTTTCTGAGAATATTGGTTTTGGAGACTGGTTATTGATGAACGAGTTAGTTTTATATTGGCTTTGCAAGGAAGTCATTATAGAAGCTTAAGAATGACCATAGATTCTGGAGCAAGAAAGTGATTAAGACGGCAATGAGGAAAGTATGCTGGGAAGCATGAAATACTAAACCTGAAGTTGAATTATTAATGAATACCTTAAGCAATGTGAAGTTGAGAGAGAATAGTGAATTATATGTGGAGACAATTGTCTTAATTAATATATAATAAGACTTTCCAGATTCACCTAAATTTCATCTCTTTTGTTGACCTCTAAAACTGTTTTCTTTTTTCTTTTTCTTTTTTTCTTTTTTTTTTTTTTTTTTTTTTTGTGTTTTTTTATTTATGCTTCCATTAGATCCATGTAGGGACCCCCTTGGTGGATTTTCTTGTGATGACATAGAAACCTTTCTTATTACTTCTTGAATGGAAAGTGTAAATGAATGTAAAACGGTTCTAAGTTTGACTTATTTATCTATCAGAGCAGCAGTAACCAGGCACTTCGTAGATCATTTTATTTTCTGTGAAGCATGTGAAGCTCTCTCAAGCAATATTATCTGAATCATCTTATTTTTTTATTTAGGGTTTCCCTTGTGGTTTTAAAAAGCAACATAGAGAATTTCTGACAGATGTGATCTTGCCTTCAAAGTGGTAGATTTGGTCGATGACTTGTTCTGTTTCCCATAATTTCAGATATTGCATCAGTAATTGAAGGTGCTGTTCAGCATATATCTTCCCGAAGATTTGAAATTGGTGGCTCGGACTTAACAAACTTATTTGCTCAAGAACTCCGCCAATCCAATCCGCAATTGAGGCTTAACCTTTCGGATTTTGAAAAGTTGAAGGAGCGGTTTGCATGTTGCGCCGAGGATGATGTAGCCTATGAAAAACTCCTGCAAGCATGCCCTGAGGAGCAACATACATTGCCTGATGGACAGGTAAGACTATTTCAACTTAATGGAAGACTGAAATTCAAATTTACAGGGGAGGTTATCAGCTGAATTTCTGTCAGTGTAAGCCATGTGTCTATTGGATATACTTTTCCATTTTGATTATCCATTGGACTTCTAGGTTTGCTACTTTTATTTTTGCACTTGAAGATTTATTGGCATAATACCAAATTTCTTATTTTGTTGAACTACTTGGAGGCAACTGGAACAATACTCTTCGGGTTTACGTACTGCATAGCTGGATTGGGAGTGCTACTTTGGTTGCACTCAAAGATAACATAATGGCTTATTATGCATGTTTTGAACTAGAGTGCATGCTCCTATGCTTTTTGTCTATGGTTTCGGTTAAAGTCTCATTGCCTAGTTATTCCTGGTGTTGCGCAGAATATAAATCTGTAGATTGGTAATCCATGGTGTTTGTTTAATGGGTTTTCAAATTGGAAATTTTGGTATTCATGTTTTCCTAGTTGTTGTGTGGCCCTATAATATAACAAAACAAGGTGCTTATGAAGTTGCTTACATTTAAATTTGCTGTTCTCTCTCTCAGGTGATTAAAATTGGAAGAGAGAGGTTCACAGTTGGTGAGGCCCTTTTTGAACCATCTATCTTGAATATGGAAGCACATGGAGTAGTTGAACAGCTTGTCCGTTGCATTTCAACTGTGTCAACTGAGAATCACCGCCAGCTGTTGGAAAATACTGTACTATGCGGTGGAACTTCAACCATGCCTGGTAAGATTTGTTTACAACTCTTTTTTGCAAGTGAAGAAGAAACATAGCACTTCAGTATATCCCTGCATTTGTCTAGATTGGGATCACTGATTTTAGGACACTCGGCATAATCGCAGATAAAATTTGTTACAGTAGCCACTTTTAGATACGGGTCTTCAGACCCACACTATATATTGAAAGACAGTTGCTAGTTTTTATCTTACCCTATATATTGATTTGACTTCGTGGAAACTTTGAAGAGAATTGTGTTGAGAAACAAAATTTTTGTCCACTTGGATGTCATGGTGTCCCTCTAGGATCCATCACCTCATATATGATGTGCATTATTCTTTTTTTTTTTCCAACTGCGGGTTGTAATAGGATATGATGGGTTTCTGCTGCTATATGAGGAGGCAAACATGCTATTAGGAATCTATTATTTAGTTATCTTGTGTTAAATGTTTTTTGCTGTCATAGGGTTCGAAGAGAGGTTCCAGAAGGAAGCTGCTCTTTCCTCCTCTGCTATCCGGCCTTGCCTTGTGAAGGTAATATGCTCAACTTCACCCCTAGTTTTCAGGGAAATAGAAGGGAAATCTGTAGAAATACTTTCATATTCGGGCAAAAGGTAATAGCTCCTAGAATCTGGACAACTCTAATTCCCAACTGGTGCAGTTGCCAAATTAGTTTAAACATAATTGAAATCAGATGTTATGAACAGTCAAGGAGAACTTTGTGAGACCTCAGCAACACAGTAAGGACTTCTTTGATCTGGGCAAAATATGTCTACTTGCTTTAATGAAAAACTTATCGAAGCTAATCAAAATCTTAGATGGGGCGTGTTTGCATAAATTTATTACAATTGAAAACCCGCAATTTATCAAACATTTTTATGCGGTTCATGCATCTAATGATTAATTATCTATACTATAATCCCTTTATTTTAATCTCAGCCTCCGGAGTACATGCCAGATAACTTGGCTAAATATTCAGCGTGGATAGGAGGTGCCATACTTGCCAAAGTGGTCTTTCCTCAAAACCAACATGTGACGAGAGGAGAATATGACGAAACTGGGCCTTCCATTGTTCACCGCAAGTGCTTCTGAGGAGTCGTTAAGTGCTAGGCTTAGGCAGCAAAAAACTATTAAATAAAGTAGGGTTGAAGATATTTAATCCATGCTGCCGGATAGTAGTATTTAACTTCTGAATATTATTAAACTTGTGTGTGTTGTGCCAAAAGTCATGTAAATTTCGTATACTTTGTCATGGCTGAACCACATTACATGTGTTAATGAGCTCGTTTTTAGGCATCTGGTTTTATTGGTGTGGGAAGTGGAAGTTAGAGAAGGCAAATGAAACACTTGTGCCTAAATAAATGAACCTGACTAGACTGCAGGTTGACTATAGCTGGTGAGTAAGGGTGGCAATTTGGCCTGGACCAGCCCTTAGTCTTTTAGGCTTGTCAAATCGGGCTTTTTTCGAAATGTGCTAGGTCGGGCCTACATGGCCTGCTTCGACCCACCAGCTCGCAGCAAGAAGAAAAACGTGTTCATCCTCTTCACTTCATCTGCAAATCGCCAAAGCAACCAAGTAAAAATGCTAAATACTTAATTCAAAACATATAATTACTTAACTTAATTATTAACATTTCATTGGGATGATTATGCCTTATTTGTGTATAATTACGTCTTTATTTAAGTTTAATTGTATAAAAGTGTTCAAATTTAGAGACTTATTTTGTGAGACTTGGAACTATTGTTTTTCTTTTTTTAATTTCCCTTACACGATGTTATTAGGGTTGGTGTTTATTGATCAAAACAATAAAACGAGAGTTCTCTTAGCCTCTATTTCATTATCTCTTTCATTATGACTAGTACGTAATCCGTGCGATGCACGGGATGTAAAATTTGGAAGAATAATATAACCTCACGTGCATTAGGAATTGAAATCATTAAAATACATAGGAACATTGTTGAATCATAAAAAGGTCGGTAATAATCATATATTATTAAAAACCTCCTTGTACACAACATTATGAGTTTGATTATTTGGTAACTCCTCATTATCACAAACTAATATTTTCAAAAGAGACAAATCCTAAAAATCAAACTAATATTTTTGGTGAACAAACTAATATTTTAGGATTGGTGAACAAACTAATATTTTAGGATTTCTAGAATTTGTCTCTTTTTGGTGAACAAACTAATATTTTAGGATTGGTTATATGAATAAGGCTACCTGTTTTCGGTGTTTTTTTCATTCATTTTCATTCAAACAATCCGATGACTTGTATAATGAAATCCGAATCTTAAGCCGAAATATTTAAAAAAAGAGTTTTTTAAAAATTGAAAAGTCAAGACAATCAGTTCAGATTAATTAAAGGTCAAAGAATATCCGCTCCTTGAAATAAAGACGTGTGCTATCATTAACCAAATATCCGGTTATTGATATAGAGTGGTTACCAAAAAATAAAGACGTGTGCTATCATTAACCAAATATCCGGTTATTGATATAGAGTGGTTACCAAAAAATAGAACGCGATAAGGACGCTTCATGGAAATATCAATGGGATAAGGTCATAACAGATCGCTATACATTTTAACGATAAAAGCTCAGATGGAATGATTTATGATAATTATGTCGTAATTAATGAATTAATTAGATGTGTAAAAATGACATAATTAATGAGAAGTGTGAAAAGGACATAATTAATGAGAAGTGTGAAAAAGATAAAAACTTACCAGTTTTGAAAAATATTTAATGCAAATCCGATATTGACTATAATTTGACCTACTATTTTGAATAAATGTTAATTCTTATAATATAAGTATAGATTACGCTATGTAATCTATGCATGGGTGGTGAATCTATGCATGAGTAGTGATGTGGAAGGAGCTCGACTAGCCGACATTGGAAGTCGTGCGACTCGTACAAAATGCAGTGCACGTGTAACTATATTATCGAGGTCGATGTTTCATCAAGAAAAAGAATTTGGGGAAAAAACTTCAGAATACAATTAGCCAGTAAATCAATCAACAACAAAAACCCATGCATTTCCTCTCATACAGGACTCTCAGTTCGCGACAAGGTGTTCCTAAAAGTTACACCCATGAAGGGTGTGACTCGTTTTGAAAAGAGAGCCTCTCAAAAATTAAACATAGCATTTAGGGTGTTAGACTGATAATTGCACAATTTTCAAAAATTGTATATTAGTTTTTTGACCATCAAGTGGATAATTTCTGAAGCCATACCATAGCTGCAATTAAAATAAAATTGCAAAACTAAGATGTGTTGTCTTAGCATATCTCTAGAAAAACAGTCACCTCAGTGAATCAATTAGACTGCTACTCAAAACACAAACAATTATGGCGACTATTGTTGCTTCAATCTCATTAGACCAGAAGTTGATTTCTTACAGCCTAACCCGTGGTTCAATCAACAAACAGAGCATTCATCCCATATTATGTAGACCCTCCTTAGAGATTTTAAGCCATGTGATTTGTTGTGAATAATAACATGATATGCTGGAAGTTTAGCCCACATGATATGTTATGCTATGATCAATAATCAAACACTTGGTATTATAAATGAAGGTGAAAATCAATGGACTAATAACTTAGAATTGAAAGAAAAGATTAACATACAAAATAAAATGGCTGCGAAGATGGTCTTTGTTTTCTTGACGATGTTATTGATATTGGTAATAGTGCAGTCTAAACTTGACAACGTCGAGAGCAAGCTCTCAACAGATGGATGGATACCCAACATGGTTTAAGCTGACAGATGGAAACCTTGTAGCCATTTTGACATGCTCATCATATATTCCGGCATTTACGGCATTTACCATATACGTGAAGGCCGGCATTTATGAGGAACAGGTCAAAATTGCAATGAAAATGCCTAATGTCTTCATCTATGGGAATGGCATTTCTAAGGAACAGGTCAAATTCCACTCATTTTGATTGTGCAGTTTTCAGAAATTATCAGCTATCAGGTAGCTTATCAGCTAATTTTATTAAACATCGTTTTGATTGTGCAACTCATCGTATAACTTTAACTCATGCAGCCCCAATGTACATGACATTTTTTTACCTTAAAATTAATTCCGAGCAAAGGATTATCAAACTTAACTTCAAACCAACTGCAGAAAACATCATCTTATAAGAAAAATATCGTCGTGAAGTACACATCTCAAGATTTCACCCTCACCGTGTGTAGATATCAGCCAACCTCTCATGACTTGTAAAAAAAAAAACACAACAAATAAATACTCGAGACGAACACATGCACTTTTCCTACTAATTAGTAAGTGATGTGCCGTTAACTACATTTTAAGTAAGTTTTCGGCCAACCGCTCTTCCGCAAAGCAGTGCATTATTCGGTATGTCGTACTCATTTGCGAAAGATGGTGTCGGGTTGTAAACCCTCAGATATAACTGCTGCCCGAGATATTGCCTTCCCCACATTGCTGACCTCAGATTCCACATGCCTTGATTGTCCAGAGACACTAATATGGCAGTCCATGATTTTGGATAGACCTGCAAGAAGAAGGAATATTGAGCCAATTAACTAAAATGAACTTCAACTTGAACTTTTTTGGTCTTTTTAGGCAAGTAGTTACCTGTGTGGTGTGTCTAGTCAAAGCATCATCAAGATTGTACGTCTGCCTGCTAGCTTGCGTCCACTGACCATTCCCAAATCTTTTCCATCGAACGACAAAAAAAAATTAAAAATAAAAAATAAGAAAAACTATGTTTAGAACTTTTATTTTCTTCAAAATAATTTCTTTTTTTAAAAAAAAAAAAAAAAAAAAAAGAAAATACCAAAAGCTTTGAGAAAACATACCCAACAACCCAGAAATCATAACCGTCGAGATGCCACGACTGAATCGTATCCTCATTGTTCTGGAACACAACCTCGATGAAGTCATGAAGTGAGGCTCCCAACACAGAAGTCCCAAGGCTGGGCCCACCGCCAGATGGTGTGCTCTGGATGGAGTTGACAATGAAAACTCCAGGAATGTTGTAGTGATCTGCAAGCTTCAAAGGGGTGTCGGGATTGATGTACGAAACGCCGTTGACTGCATATCTTTGCTTGCCGTTGATTAAAGGTGCTGTGTTGGCCAGAATTATTGTCCTCGTTGGCGTTATTTTCCCATAATGGAACGAACCTTGAGGGTTCGGCCTAGCTGCATTTGAGGTCAAGTTCCACCTGAAAATGCAAAAATAAATAAATAAATAAATAAAGAAGTAAAAAAAAAAAAAAAAAAAAAAAAAAAAAGGGTACAATTTTAAGTTATTAATTTATTATCAATCGTGTGCTGTCAAAAAAGATAGGAAGGAAGAAAAAAAATCAAGATTTCAGTGTAATACAGCTAGAGCTGTCGATTTTTGGCCAAGCCAAGTTTTTCATGGGCTCGATAATCATGTTGTTTATACCTGTAAGATCTAGCTTGATCAATGGACCAATCCACTTCTATAGTCGGGCCAGCTGGGATAGGCCCGTTAACCGGTGCCTGGGAGTTCGTGTAGTGCAGCACACCAGTGGCCGTAAGGACTGCTTGGGTGAATCTGGTGGAGGCAACTATGTAATAATCCTTCGGGGACTGATTCAAGGTGATTAGAACTGATACGGATTGGCCCACGTGAATATCAAGAGAATCGTAGATATTCTGAAGCACATGAGAGCCTTCAACCTCGACTAGCTTCATTTTATGACCTTGAATCCTGAAATTGATAGATGTTGACAAGCCGATGTTCGAGACTCTGAACATGTATGTCTTCCCTGGAAAAATGCAAAAAGCAAGATTTTTTTTATTTTTTTATTTTTTTTGTGAACACATAAAGCTCTCAGTCGAAAAAACAGGATTATATGTTTCGATTGAAGAATATTATTATGCTTTAGTAGTAATTAGGTTGCTTTGCAGATACTAAATGAAGCCATTTCATTCAACTAACTATCAGGGCCTTGTAAAAATGCAGTCTTTTTTAACATTTGCAGATTGGTGAACACACATAAAGCTATCAGTCGAAAAACAAGATTCTATGTTTCTATTGAAGAATATTATTATGCATTAGCAATAAGGTTGCTTGCAAATAAATACTAAATGAAGTCCATTTCATTCAACTAACTATCAGGGCCTTGTAAAAATGCGATCTTTTTCAACATTTGCAGATTGGTGAAAACTGATCATTCTTACCTTGATTGCCACTGAAAGAAGAATGACCCTGGCCATTTATAAGGATTCCATCAGGTGAAGGCAACGGCTTTCCTGAATCGAGTATTTGCTGCAATCCCTGTAATAAATAACATATACGAAAGTTTTCGATGAACAAACATTTCCACTTTCAGTGATCAAGCAGTTTACAAAACACAATTTTACACGGTAAAAAAAAAAACACTCGCCTTGTGGCCAGCCTTATACCAATCACCAACAAGCAAGCTATAATCTCCAGCTGGAGTAGCATATGGAACAGGAATTACTGATCGAGCGTAAACGTTAAGAGCTCCAAAACCTCCGGCAGCTCTGTGCATTAGAGTTGAGGGGAAATAACTGTAGCTCCCGATTTGATCTTTCGTTTGGAATTTGTACGTGTAGTTTGTATTTGGAGGGATCGGGCAATTAGTTCCCAAAACACCATCTTGCCACGAGTTCTTTCGCTGTTTGATCCCATTCCTAAATTCACACAACACAAACCAATCCACTTTAAAAGTTTTGTATCTTGCCTGATAACTCTTAAACATATTAGATAAGAAAAAAATGATCTTGAAACTAACACAACCTTCTCCAGATTAATTCATTTTGTGCAAAATTGTTGTTATATCAAATGGAAAAATACGTAAATACACCATAGATTATCCAAATCACAGAAAAAAAAAAATCCACTTACCTTTCAAAATTTCAGACACGGCTTAAAATGTTTGAAACACACACTCGTTAAAATTTTCTAGACTTAACTAATGCCAGAACTCTTGAACAAACACAGAGCCAAAAAGAACAGAAAAAAACCGGGAACTGGAAATAACAACCGGTTTCGACATCTGCTACATATAGTATAATCGTATAAAGGACTTTTGTTCGACAACTATAACTAATCAACTAATTTTCCATACAGCAAGAAAGACCAAAACATGGATTAAAAAATTAAAAAAAGTAGTCTTGGGACAACCAACCACAACAAAAGCAGATCTCACAATCAGGCAGCTGCAAAAAGTTTGAAATTTTTTATTTTTTTCTCACCATGTTAACAGGATTGGCTGGTCCAATTTGTTGATGAGGTTTAGGATTATGTTGTCATTTGTCACAGTATCAAGCCTGGGACCAGGAAATTGTCCATTTATCAGTATAACCTGCAAATCCACACATCAAACTCTCAGAACCTTCATTACACCTTTAATCACAAATACAAACAAACAATCAAAAACAAACAAACAAAAAAACACAAACACTGCTAACCTGTTGAGAAACCCCTAGAGGTGCAGCAGTTCCATAGGTCACAGTCCACGTGTAATACTTGTAAGCGTCCTCTGATCTCACACCAAGAACACTCCAAAATGCAAAAACAGCAACCAAATACAACGAAATTGCTCGACCCATTTCACTTAATGGTGCACGAAAACCCACAGACCCGACCCAAACCTGCAAAAACCCACTTCAAATGTATCAGAAATTTCAGCGGCATATCCTTGAACATGTAGCTTGTAGCTAACGACATTATAGGGAACATTTGTTTGTTACTAAAGTGAAACGACACGAACCCATCAGCAGATCTGAGTTGGGTTTTTAGCCAAAGAAACAAAATACAGATATAATGTAAGAATTAGTATCGTACCAGGTTTGAGAAAGAGAAAGAAACCAAACAACACTGGTCTTGAAGGGGCAAGCCGCAAGAATAAAAGAATTAGTGTTTTTTGTGTGTGTTTTCAAATCCTTGTGTTTATACTACCCAATGTGAATGTGGATTTGTTGGAGGATTTATGTGTGCATCAGTGTATATATAACTGGGTTCATTATAATACTGACAGACACAGTTTCAAATAAACAAAGGTCTAATAAAGAACAAGATTACGCAGAGGAAAAGGAAAGAGAAAAGTGTCAGGGGCCATTGCCAACTTTCATTATTCTATAATTAACAGCTAAGTCAGTAAATTTTGGGATTTCATTATAACAAAAGTACTACTCGTAGACATCCGATAAGTGGGGACGGTCAAATACAATTTCTTATGTGATAAGATCTAACACTTAGGTAAGTCGTCAATTGGTAATAATTTATTAATAAATTATATATTTATATTACGAAATGTCATTTTTTATTTATTTATATTTTTAAGATATAATATTTCATTTATAATATATAAATATATGTATTATATATATGTGTCTGTGTGTGGGAGTGTGTGTGATCAAATGAAAATAGAAGATAGTTGAAAAAATAAAAGTAAATCGTAGCCGTTAGAGATAATATATCAACGCTTCAGATCCGGTCAAACACTCCAATTATGGTTAAAAGTGTTGTGACATTTAAGTAATTATGAGTATTTTTTATTATTCATGCAGTGACATTTTCGTTAATTCACGGAACACACTGGGATGCTATTATGTATTTTCATATGCATTAATATCCATGCCGTCTAATATTATGTACATCATGTTGCGTGATGACATTTTGGAAATTCAACTATTAAATTTGCCAGTGGTGACAATTTTGTAATTTTGTAAAAGTACGACGGTATATTTTAAGGTGCATATCCAAATGTAATATTGTCATTTTTTACTTATCATATTGTGCAGTTATCAAACTTTTGATAAATCATAAATTTACCCAAGAATCAAAATTGCAATGTATTAAAACTTCTGAAATTGCAAATAAGTCTCCAAGACTTACAAAATTTTCAAAAACAAACTCACCACCGAAATAACTCGAGGAGTATATCGGGATCTTGTAGGGCCGTTTCCGGAGTCGGTGATGTTGGTGTCGGCTGCAACGTCGCTCGTGCCAGCTAGGGATGGGAGGTCGTCAAGCGAGGCGAGGAAGAGGCAGAGGGAGGTGGGGACGGAGGTTGTAGGCGGTGAGCAGTGGGATGGGGCTTCGGACGACGGCGAGGAGGCGGGGTCGAGGGGAGACGGCTAGAAGGAATGAGAAATTGCGTCAACACAAAGAGTTAGGGTGGCGGCGCCTCTGGGGAGAGAAGATCGAATTCGACAGGGGTGATCGACTACGAGATGCACAATAATTTCTCGGTGGTGGCCGGTCCACAGGGGAGGATCCATATCCCCTAGGCCCCACCTGAAACTTTATATTTTATATTATATATTTTTAAGAAAATAAGTATAAATTAAGTAATTTTACAAAAATAATGTATAAATGAAGTTGTTTATTAAGTAGAATTTTTTTCCTCTTTTTCTCTTATTAAAATTTTTTTATTGCAATGTCTTATTTATTCGTTGTATCTTTAAATAAATGTATCATGACTTTGCATGCTAGTATAATAATTATAGTAAATTTACCAACTAAGAGATGAAATTATAATAAATTATTTGATCCAACATATTGAAAAATATTATCGCTCTCCTACCCACGGCGAGTACTAATGTTTTAAAATATTGACATACAGTGTATGACATGTGATTGATTAATCATGAGATCTTGACATATATACAACTTAATGTGTTTGCAGTTGGTAGGTGAATAATTTTGTATTGATCATAACACATTTTAAGTGGTGACGGACAAGGTGATGGAGCTCTTAGCGGAGGGGTTGAGTTTGGCCTTTAGAAAATTCGAAGAGCTCGCGTTCAAGAGTTAACTCTTGGCGAGATTATGTGGCGATGGCAGGAGAAAGAATGTACTGGACCGGCCAGGAGAGGCAACGAGATATGAGCGGCAGTGACAACGAAAGACGGAGCAGAGGAGCGAGGTGCATATGCCGTTGTGTTGTGCTTGAACGAGAAATGTGTGTGCGCATGCATGTTTGTGTGTGTGTGTGTGTGATAGAGAACGAGATGAGTGTGTGACCCATCTACCGTGAAATGTCCAATATATCTTTTATTAGTGTATAATTTTAACTCTTTTTGTGGTCTTTAAATTATCAGATCTTATTAGTATGATACATTCTTATTTTTTTCACTAACAACCATTTTAACTGAAATATGACTATGATGCATTCTTCTTTTATGCGTAGGAATGGTTTCAAAGTCAATAGTATTGGACATTTTCTCTCTAATATTTTATCCAACCGTAACATTTGGAAATGGCATGATAATATGATATAAAACTGATAATTAATTCAAAATTTGTTTTTCGTTATAGCCGAATTAAAAAGAGGAACGTGGTAGTTGGCTTCTGGTTAGTGACAATTGAATGCTGCTGTTATCTTTTTCCCGATTACATTTATGCTTTCTGGTTTATCTTTGCTATTCGTCTCGAGATTTGCGGTGTAAATTATTAATTTTTTTACTTCATTTTTGATATCATCTTATTTTATTTTCGGATTACATAAACTCATTTTTAGCAACCTTCCTTAGTTCCTTTCATAAATTATGTTCTTTATTATTTTTTGCCGGCATAAAATTTTCTGAACCGTGGTACTGTTTTTAGAAATTTGATGAATTTATAAATAATGCTACTCTTTCATTATGTTTTAAATGTCATTTTAGATTATATTTTTAGTTTCTAATTAGCTATTTATTTAAAATTATCCTTCCATTACATTCATATAATAATTTATAAAAAAATCACAAATTATTCTCTAAACATGATTTATAATCATTTATTCAATATTATATTTAACAAACACATGATTTAACACCAAAAATTTTGAAATACATGGAGTATCACATGGCTAAAAATATCAAAGCTAATTAAGTGGTTTTAATATTAAATAAAATATATTTTTAATTCAAAGTATTATACTTTAAACTATGTTCGTTGTTCTATATTTTATTCTAAAAATATACTAGTATGGCACTCGTGTACTACACGGGTTGTTTGAAAAAAATATATAAAACATAAAATAATAGAAAAAACACATGTTGTATAACTATTTCAACTCTTTAAAATATATTAGAAAGATCATGTGATATTCTATAACTATTTCAATGTATTTGTATAGATATTCTAAAAAAAATTAAATAATTTATTTACCATGGTGTTCATCAAAATTTATTTTAAAATTTATTTTATTTATATTAGAAAGATCATGTAATATTCTATCACTATTTCAATGTATTTTTATAGATATTCTAAAAAGATTTAAATAATTTATCTGGATTGAAAAGATATAATATATAAGTGACTATATATTTTTTGTAAAATTATAGTATTTTTTTAATTTAAACTATATAAAAAAATTATTTTTTACATTAATTATATAAATAAAATAATATATAAAGCTAAATTTTTTATTTTGATTTACACCATATAAAATAATATATAAAGCTAAATAAAAGGTATTTTTTTTAGATGTAATGTTGTCAAGTAAGCTTTATTTGATGATTTACACGGCATATAAAAATCCTATTTATTTGGGAGTTGGAGGAATCGGATTAAGCAAAATTTTTATTTATAAAGTATTTTATTTTAAACAATTAGGGAATGTATCCGAACCAAAAGCCGAAGCATGTAATGTTGCCAAATAAGCTTCCGAAGCGTGCGAGACAACCATTTAGACTCAGCACGTTTTCAAATTATATTAAGAGGGGATATTTTTTTCATTATGAAATTCTTCATTTTTTAATTACAAGCCTGTATCATTATGTCGACGTGAAAGGCTTTGCATGCAAATTATTAAAATGATACAAGCAATTTGGTGAATGGTACAATTATCAATATTACAAAAATTGAATAATATCCGAAATTAAAATCTGGAAATCAAATCCTAGTAAAAGCTCCTAAAGCTTTATTTTGTAAATCAAACATCTTATATTTTAAGTTGGTTAAGTGCGTGTACATTTTGAGTTTTTAATGATGTTTGTTTGAGTAAAAAAAGTAAATCAAACACCTTTATATTTTTGTCTAGGATGGTTTTGATTGTATAGAAAAGGGAGCCACGTCCCATAACTTCAAAGTCACATTATTGTTTGAATTGTGTTCCTTGTGACTTTTCTAGAAATTGGATGCCTGCTGTATTTTGGTTTCAGTGAGTGCCCACATGCCGTTGCCATGTTAAATTAATACCCAATAGTTCTCTCCTTTTGCTTTTCATCTTTTATTTTTCTCCTCTAAATACTTCTTTGAGTCTTTGAGAAAAAGAAAAGAGGAAAAGGAGGCGGGTCATGACTTCAAGAAGAGTATGATTATACCATTATTCTATGAGCAATTACTTGCTACTACTAGTTTGCTTTAAAGTGAAAGTTGTAATAGAAAACATAACATTTTTAGCATATACGAGGATTACTTGCTACTACTACTAGTCTTGTTATCTTGTTGAGGTTTTTCTCAAATATCGAAATACTTGTTTTTAGTTTCATATTCCTACAAAAAATCTCAGATTTACGATTTTTGACAAACCCTCATATTAGTCTACCTTCACCGAGAATATAGATTAATTAGTCCACCCTCGACAAGAACGGGACGGTTCGTCGGTCCTCGAGTAATCACGACCCTCTTGAGGCCGGGGGCCTAAGGAAGGATTAGACGAAAACGACTCCATGAAATATGACCATATGGTCCATATTCACTCCTTAGGCCCAGAAAACCCCAGCCCAGCTATCAACCTTGTAATAGTTAGACAATCACTGACATACCTTGGTCATGATCGCTCGACTAGTCTACTATCACATTGGGTTGATATTACGCGCCCAGGGTCGAGATAAACCATCAAGGTCAGTCGAGACCACAAGACGCCCCTCATTATCAACGGGGATCATGTCGATCGGCACAACTGCACCTGATCTATGCAGTGACGCTCCTTGGGATATTTCAACGCAATATCATCCCATTGAAAGAGCGTCATACATAAATTTTCTGTCGATCTTCGTCCGCCGTCGTCGATCTCATGGGAAGGAGCTATTTGTGCAAAAATGCCCCACATGACATATTTGGCACAATATCTTCCCATGAAAAAACGACAAGCCGATCAATCTTCATTTCTACAAACAGACGACTAAGCCGATCAACAACAACGACATCATAACAACAAAGAAGGTTTTTCCATCATGCATATCTAGATTAACAAACTTTTTATATTGCGATCGTTGCCCTGTAATATTTTGATGAGATTGCTATCTTCCTGATCGTCGCATAAGAAAGCCATGAAATTGCAAGAGACAAACATGACAACACTAGTGTCCAAGTAATATCCAACTTTGCTCGATGATCTCGACACGGAGCAGGTGTACCTTGTTATTGTGTGTACTTAAAAAAAAAAAAAAGCTTGACTTTTTTTCATAATAAACACTACTTTCATGTTGAATGAAAATCATGTTTAATTAAACTGTCTTACGTTATGATATTTTACATTTGGATGTTGTTCATCATGAATGGACAAAAGATCACATATTGTTACTTGTAAAACATAAATAATTTCACAACCTAGATGGAAATGAACGACCCATCGTGAACAGGTTGTAGTGTTAATTGTACAGTCTATCTTGACTGATTGGTTTCACTAGTACACTGTGTGTATTGAACAAAACACAGAGAGGATAAATTTATTTTATACTGATCAAGTAAACGAAACTAGACCTCGGTTAATTACTTCATTGATTGGATCTTCTCTAATATTGAATTTAACTAACATTAATTTGAAGGTCCAATGACTTATTTAAAAAATAAATTGTACAAATTTGATTAATTCAAGAAGATCACTTCATGAATTACTTGCTTGTTTGATCTTTCTAGAAGTTCAAATTAGACTTGAATAACATTGAGTCGATATTTGAAAATTTATTCTCAAATAAAAATCTTTGATATCTTATGAACATGAATGATTGGTGTTCGCCACAAAGTCGATCTCGAATTTATATCACTTTGGACTTGACTTTATTGACACAAATTATAGGTTTATAAATCTTGATTCCAAATTAAAATTCAGTTTTCACTTAGCATGCACTTTAATCTTTAAATAATTACTTGAATCTTCAAGATCGTTTTTAGATTTGTCGACATCCGAGTTGTAGAATAAAGGGGCTCGAAGTTTAATCATATATAAGAATTCAATAAAGGAAATTAAGGTGCGGAAATCAGAACCCTAGGTCGGTCCTGCCCAGCGCCTAGGGGTCGAGAATCATGAGCTGGAGCCCTGACCTTCACGCATTTAGAGTCGGAGAAAACCCCTAAGTATGATACGAAACCTCTGGTCGGACTCCTACCCAAAATCCAAGTCGACTTCTCAGAGATAAAGGTCGGTATGAAGACGAAGATATATGAGCCATAACCGATAGTCCGACCCTAAGGCGTCACCGAGGTCGGATCCAGAGGGAGCACTAAGGAAGAATAAGTCCACTTGTGATTTGATAATGACCGATGGGACGCGGCCACATGTCCAGCAGACCTATGACCAGTAGGCCCCTAGTGTAGCATGTCCGCATTAAATATATGTCATTCAACATTAAAATGATGTAATCCGATGAATAATAACCAAACATATCTTACTATGACGAGTCCTATGAATCCATTTTAGAAGGGGACTGATCAAAAAATTTCATTTGTAACAGACAAAAATTCCCTTATTAAATACCATATTTAAGACGAGGTACCAACCTCGAAAAGTTCAACCTCATAAAAACTCATTTTAACGCAAATCCATCAAATTAATAACCTTATTTTTACAGTTCTAATCCTCTATAATCTAAACCAAATCTAGAATTTGGGTTAGTCAAAACCGTTTGATCAACAAGATCATAGTTGACTTTCAATCTTCTAAAAGTTATTGAATTTAGACTTGAATTATGAAATGCGTTTTTTTACTTTAACAATAATGATCCATATTTATATTTATAGGTGTATAGTAAAGAAAATCCTACCATACCTTTGGATGAAAGATTAAATTTTGATTAGTTCTTCATTATTATTTGATATGATCTATGTCCACACATTCAGATTTTTCTTAGTGGGCAACAAAATATTTATTTTATTTATTTAGATTATTTTTTTTATAGCCATACCTGACGAGTGAGGTTCCACACGGTTTTGCATAATCTTCCATCATTTTTTGTCACACTACTATTTTTCCATGTTTCCCTACATTACATGACAAAGTGATTTGCTTTCAATTAGATTTATTCTTCTTTCTTTCTATGATTATTATTTAACAGAAAGCACTTTAAAAGCTACAAGCAGGGGGCGTAAAGATGTATATTGCTTACCCTGTAAGTGACAAATAAGTCACATGACCGTGATATAAATGTCAGAAAATATTGGTGTGCCATGATATAAATTTCACAAATTTGGCGACATCTGTATTATATTTTTTGAATAAATATATAAATCGTATCATGAGAATATTAACGTTTATTTATATTAAATATCAAGGCCTAGTGCGGCTGTCACAATAGTTTTATGGGTAAGTTATTTTTTCCACACGCAAATATTTCCAATCTCACCGAAGTAATATTGTCTCAGACAAAAGGTAAAAAATTTGAAGCTTGAATTATCATTAGAGAAGAAAATGAAAAGAAGAAACTTATACAATACAAAAAGAAAAATGAAATGCCAATCAACTGCACATTTATTTGGTATATTTTGAGGGAATATGGAGGAAATTGAATTGCAAACTTTACAAATAAAAGGGCATTACTATTCATCGTCCCCTTTATTTGTGAAGTTTGCCGATGTCAATGGTATTTTTTTGGCATTTTTTTGAAATTCTTTTGACGGTTGACAGAAACTGGGGGAAAATTGGTGCTGACCCACTATCATGAAGGACACCATGAAAGAAGGGAAAAGCTCATATGAAGCCCAAATGAGGTTCCATCCCAAAACCAATTGGTGGAAGGAGGAGTAGTCCATTAGTCTTATAAGGTAGGTCTATTTTCCATATATGAACGATGTGGGACAACTCACAAGTGATATTCTAACACGCCCCCTCACTTGTGAGTCCTTCGAAAGCCCAAGCCCTACTACAAACAGGCTCCCATAAACGGATACGTGGGGGATAAACAATGGGTACGTCATCACACGGTCCAAGATAGAACCGACTCTGATACCATGACAGAAACTGGGGGAAATAGGTGCTGGCCCACTACCATGAGGGACACCATGAAAGAAGGGAAAAGCCCATATGAAGCTCAAATGGGGTTCCATCCCAAAACCAATTGGTGGAAGGAGGAGTAGTCCATTAGTCTTATAAGGTGGGTCTATTTTCCATATATGAACGATGTGAGACAACTCACAAGTGATATTCTAACAACGGTCAAAGGAGCCGTAGAAAATCGAGAGGAAAAGAGTAGAGAGAAAGTAGTGAAAGGTAAAAACGTAATTGAAAGGAGTGGTGAGTAGTAATAAGGGATGTGAATATCAATTCACCAAATAAAATTATTGGGACAAAACACTTCTAAGAATATTCAATCCGAGTTGTGTCCATTCACCACACCGAAGAACCGGGAAAAAAGACAAAACAAATTTCAAATCCAAAAGGATGGACTATGTTGTGGACCTGCGCTCCTTCTAAATGGGCCATGAAGTGAAGCCCGAGGTTGACTATTGAACATGCTTGCTTTTCTTACTGTAACTTATGTTTCAAAAAATAAACAAAAAGAAAAACAAAATGTCAACTTTAAGAAGAAAATCGAAGCCCAAAGACAGCAAATATGTAAATGCTTATTTTTTTTTACTCTATCCTTAATTTTCATTTTTTCAGTTATAAAATTTGGGGACATTTATAATATCTTTCCACAGCATTATCATAAGCTATTATTTTTTTGAAATTGTGTAGAAAGGCCACATGTCTTACAAGTGCCTCTCTACTCAAAGCACACGTGTACATAGATATGCTTCAAAATCAACTTCCAAAGTTCCATCTTCTATATTCTTCTAAGCTTCAAACAAAAGTTTAAAAAATTTCCCAATAATTTGCAGTAGTCCTCTGTTAAACACACACACACACGTAAACAATAGTGCTAATTTTAATACATCATGGCCGACAAATCGGAATCTCCACCTTCCCCGCCAAACACTCCGCTTCAGGGCCATACATCAGATCTATTAAGCGACGTCGTATTGTGGAGAAGAAAGCAGCTCAATTGCGCCATCCTTTTAGCTGCGACGGCTCTATGGACGGTGATGGAAGTCTACCAATACAGCCTCGTCACCGTCCTCTCGTGGCTGGCCATGGCCGCCGCCGTCTGCCTCTTCTTCTGGGGCTCCATCCACCGCCTCCTCAAGAAGTAAATANTTCTTTCTTTTTCCCCCCTTTTCTTTTTTGGCTGTAATTTAAATTTTGCAGGGAGGCCCCTGACCTGTCGGAACTGGAGATCAGCGAGGAGGCGGCTCGGGAGCACGCGGAGGCTTTCCGGCGGTGGGCCCAGGAAGTCGTCCGGCTGATATTCCACGTCAGCACCGAAAGGGAGTGGTTTGTTTTTGCTGGCGTGGTGGGATCTCTGTATCTGGTCTCGTTAGTGGCCAGCCAATTCGATTTTCTTACACTCGTTTACCTAGGTAGGTACTAAATTCGTACGATGTTATCATTAAAGGCATACAAAAAATTTGTGAGGGGATAATTGCATTTTTTATTATTTATATTTTTGTGCGCGATTTTTTTATTTTTGTTTTTGTTTTTGCAGGATTGATTGGGGGAATGACGGTGCCCGGGTTTTATATGAAGAATGAGGGAAAGATAGCGGAGTTTGGTGATAAAGTGAAGACGAGAGCTCGGAAGGTATACTCCATTGTCGAGCAGAGGTTTCAAGATTTGAAAAACAAGATTGTGAAGGGGCAGAAAGAGATCAAAGAGAAGAAGGAGGAGTAGCATTTTTTTTTTTTGGGGAATTTTCTTTAGTTTCCTTCAAAATGTTGTAATGTTGTTTTTGGAGTTTTGGTGTATATTATCAAATAAAGTGTCTGAATAAATGAATAATGGACATCCGTGGTGCAATTTTGTTTTTGGAGTTTGCTGTTTTTCCTCTCTTTGTTTTCCTCGATTTTGTTTCGTAAAAATCTTCAAAAACTCAGATTGAAAGTCAAGATATACGTATTAAACTGGATCCCTCACAAGAACTTGCAAAGAAAAACATGAAAACAGCCCAATCGAGAACTTCTTAACTTCGACCATAGAAGTCTCTCGAGTTGGATCACACACACAAACAAACACAAGTGCGTTGGATTGTTGATCCAATTAAACATCCACAGTGAATTCATATTAATCCAATAGTTAAAGATCGGTATTGGATCAATTCAATCAATTCAATAATTAAAGATCGGTGTTGATCAAAAGATTGATTCAATAGTTAAAGATCATCCAATAAATCAATTCAATAATTAAAGATCAATGTTGATCTAAAGATCGATTCAATAGTTAAAGATTGGTGTTGATCCTATAGTTAAAGACAGTTGATCCCCAACCTGCATATAATCAAGACCTTAACTGAATCGAAAAAAACACAGGTCATATAATCAAGACCCTAACTGAATCGAAAAAAACACAGGTCTATCTATGTCATCAGTGTTGATCCAATAGTTAAAGATCAACTAAAAATCCAACACAGTTAAAGATCGATTCAATAGTTAAATATCAGTGTTGATCCAAGAATTAAAGATCCGTGTTGAAAACTCCAATACATGGATGTGTATTGATTCAATAGTTAAAGATCAGTGTTTATTCAATAGTTAAAAGTCGATTAATAATCCAACACATAAATGTATATTGAACCAACATGCAAACCAAAAGTTAAAAATCCAGTGCGTTTTCATCCAAAGTTAAAGATCCAGAGGTTAAAAATCCAGTGAATGTAGTTGAAAATCTACAGAGGTTAAAATCTAATTGAAGTCAGTAGAATAAAATTTGCCCAATAGGATCAAACTTTAAGGACATGAAAAATAGCAAGAATGTGATGATAAAAAAAAAAGCCCAACACTCAGTCCACAAGAATCAACCCCTTCATCACAAGTACTACAAAATACCTAACATAAAAAGTCACCAATTTCCAAGACCAAAAGCAACCGACCACAACACACACACCATCAAGTCCTTAAAGCAAACACACACATACACATAAAAACCAATAACACCACAAACTCCCTAAAAAAAACCCTTACTACTCAATACGGACCTGAATGTAAGCAGCATCACACACAACTGGTATATCCGCATACATCCCAGCCAAACAGCACCTTATGCACTCCAAAACCGTGAAGAAGAACGCCATCGAAACCCCCGCCCAGAAATGCATCCCGAGCTTTCCCCTATACAACCCAGTCGGCATCCACCTGCTCACGAGCCCTAAGGTCTGCAGTCCAATCTCGAGCAGCATCGCATTCACCACATGGAACCTCAAGAAATGTGGCCACATTTTTTTCCTCACAATATAAAGGTAAGCCGCGAAGAAGTAGGCAAGCAAGAACCAGCTGGGCAGCCTCCCGAGTGAGCTCAAAAAAGGGTAGCATGCGTACTCCAATTCCTCCAAAAAGGGGGCAAGGTAATAGGCTGTTTGTCCGAACATCCACGTCTCATGCAAGGGTAATAGGTAGGGGACTGCAGCCAAGGTTCGCCAATACCAGCTCGGTGTTTTGGTCATGGGTGGGAACCGCCAACCCCGTTTGACGTCCGAGGATGCCCTTGGGGGGCGGGGGCGTTTTGGTAATTTTTGGAACAGCGGTGTGCAAATGCCTGTCGATAAGACGAAATTATTTTCCAAGAGGCCTCAGCCAACTAAGTATGCCAACCAAAATACTAAACTTTCATAAGTAGAAACCATCAATATCCCCTCTACATTAAACATGGCAAAAATTGAGAAATTTTCTTATATAAAGGTTTATTCTTTTTTCACACAACAAAATCATTTTTGACATAAAACTAAGATTTCTGTTGGGCTTAACGTATACAGAACAGACGTACCCAAAGATGCAGACCCATTTTTGTGAAACGGTCCCAAGAAGTTTCTATCAATCGAAGACACAATCTTCTTGTCCGAATGAGGGAATTTTGCAATTGTCGAGCTTTGAGACCTGAAGCCACATGGTCGTCTGTCATGAACGACCAAATTGGGAACCCTAGAATTCACAAAGCAGCCGTTAAGAATCATCTCCAGCTCCGTTTTCCACCTCCACCCTAACTGTACAACGAGTAGCCGTAAATTCTTTAGTTGAGACTTCACAAATTACACATAAAATCGAACAAGAAAACAAAAACATGGGAGAAAAGGTAAACACAAACATGGGCTACTTGCAATTTGTGTAAATGGCAAAATCACTCTCAAAATTCGAAGGAAAAACATACACACACGAACTTTTAGGTCAAAATCAACACAGCTTAACGATGGTAGAACGATAAGTGTTACCTTGTTCTGTGGGAGATAGAGTGAACGTCGTGGTTTGTAACTTGTGGGTTTTGGATTGAGCAGATGGGTGCGAGAAGGGTAAAGACTCTCTCGATTGATAGTTTTAATTTTGTAATAACATATATTATTTTCGTATTTATTGATTCGCACATATTTATTTAGGAGTGTATTTAATTATAATTTTTTTATTATTATTTTGTTTGTAGTTTTTAATTTGGTGTGGTTAAGTTTGAAAAAAAGTAGTATGGTTAGTTGTTAGTGGGATGTTGATTTAATATTAAAATAATATTTCAAATATAATAATTAAAATTGATATGATATAAAAGTAGGAGAAAAATATGTGAAGTAATAATTAGTTAAAAAAACATTTGATATTTATTTGTTTATCAAATAAAGAATATAAATGCTATAGATACTTTAAGATTCGATATGCACATTGTTTAGTAGTTAAAGAATTTCAATGTTTGCCCGTAAATTTTCATATTTAATTATACATATGAATATTTAGGACTCTACAAATTTAAAATCATATTTCAAAAGATTCAAAATTATTTATTTAAACCAGAAAGTCCGAGTATATATTAATTACATAATTGAGAGCAATTATTACTTAGGACAATTTTTGTAAAGAATAATTCAGTGAAATTTCCGATTAGCAAAATCGAACATCGCAAAATCGTATATAAATATTATATAAATAATATTTATGTTAAAATCAGATTTTTAAATAATGTCTTCATAAAAATTGAGATTTAAAAAAATTATATATATTATTCTTAGTTGATAATGAATATTGATTTAAAAAAAAAATTAAGAAAGACACTTGTGAACTCTCGATAAACATAAAATTAAATCTCTAAACAATATAATATGCCAGAATTCATTCCAAATAAAAATATCAGCCACAAATATATTTAAATTCCCAAAGTAGATTTACTTCCAAAAGACATGCCCAATAGAAAGGGAATTTCCAAAAAAAATTTATTTACATGCATGAACTGTACAACAAATGCAAAGTTTGAATTTTGAACTGATTTTCTATAAGCGGTAAGTCAAAGAATTTGACACAAGCTTTTTATCAACTTTCCACAAATGATTTATTTACCATCATCTTTTAATATACATAGATCTCCAATGTTGCTATAAAACCAACTGGTTGGTTCCCTTATGGAACCAACACCCAATTAGACAGCTCCATGTGGGGCTGTCCCACATGGAGCCCACGTGGGACAGCCCCACATGGAGCAAAATCATTGGGTGTTGGTTCCATAAGGGAACCAACCAGTTGGTTTTATAGCAACATTGCATAGATCTCGGTGTTTCTATACATGTTTTTCAATTTGTTTAGTAAATTTGAAGTAATTTCACACATTTCTTGAGAATAATACAGAACATTATATATGTTATATAACATTTTATGTGATTTTAATATTTTAAATCTATACATGTTTTTCAATTTGTTTAGTAAATTTGAAGTAATTTCACACATTTCTTGAGAATAATACAGAACATTATATATGTTATATAACATTTTATGTGATTTTAATATTTTAAATCGACATGCTATATGTTCTTCTACACCAATTAATTTCGATGTAGCGTTTTCAATAAATTACTATACATTAAATTGTATTACATGTTAATTTTTTACATCTTTAATTTTATAAATATTATTTAACCACACGCTGCCTCAACACAGTCGTGGACCGCTGAACGAGACGCGCACATTGGTTATTTGTGAAATCGCAATGGTTCCGAGTGATCTGTACAAGCAAAGGTCAGCGTCTCGGCTGGCAACCGAAGTCCTTAATTAGGCCAACTCCAAAAACTATGCTGTATCAGCATTTTTCGACATATAGCTATCAAATGTGTGTGATAAATTATAATATAAGATCTACAGAAGCCTTTATCATAAACCATAATACAAGAGTACATAACCAGTATAGGCCATCACAAGTTCATTATAAAGTCACAAATCGACAACAAACAGGCGACTACATAGTAAACATGCACAAGCACAATAAGAGTACCAAAGATCTTCAAGCCTAAAAACCGAGCTTTCAACCCTTCCACGTCATCATCCCTTTT
>BKCP01005006.1:281713-315181 GCA_008636005.1 Striga asiatica | reverse complement strand
CAAATTACTCACACAACATCACTCTCAATATATTTCTGTGGAAAATTGTACTCTCCTTGTCGATCTCATCTATAAATAGGCAAAATCGGTGTCTCTCTTCCTTATTTATTTGCTTATTATCTTTACTACCTCATCATTAATTCGATATAATTCCTTTATTATATTAATAGTTCCATAATTTCCGATTAAACTGCCCATTTTAACTAATAAATGTCGACGGTCAACCGTCAACAAAAATAAATAAAATGATATACGCTTGTACTGAGCCGATTATGTTGTGCACAGCTACATGCTGCCTAATCAATTTATTTATATTACACGACCACCAGCGCAAATCGAATTGGTCTCGCATCGTTTGACACGCCGTGGTTTATCTATACGCGAGTACTTCCATCACTTAGAACAAATAAAACAAAAATCCAGTAACAAAAGATCTCGTCCAATCACGTAAGTTGGCGCGTCTTGATATGGTGGACATCCCCGTACCCAATATCCCTCCACTTGGATCAAACGACGTCGTATCGCCAGCTTCACTTTCTTCTCCATCACACCTAGAATTAGCCGCGGGCCGACCCGGCCCACCAAGTCGACCCAAACCAACCCTGAATGGTTCTGGGCCTGATATATGCACTTTTCGAACCGGCCCTTCTCTTTTTTCTTTTTTGAATTTTTTCAATATTTTTTTTTTCTCAATCGAAGTTAAGCTCCTGATATTGTCGGCCGATATGGATCGGGTGACAGCGGGCCGGGTATGGAGATGCCGATCCCGCACGACAGCGATCGCTACGACTTCGTTCGGGATATCGGGTCGGGTAACTTCGGCATGGCCCGATTGATGACAGATAAGCAGACGAAAAGAGCTTGTTGCGGACTTGGGTCAAGTATATTGAGCGAGGCGACAAGGTTAGTCTTGTGTGTCTGCAGATTTGCTCTTTAAATCCATTTATGGTGGGTTTATTGGATTATTGAACTTTTTTTTTTTTGAAGTTGGTATTGAAGCTGATTTTGTTAAGCGTGTAATTATTCTTGCCTGCGCAAATATTGAAAGTGTTTTTGGGAATTTGGTTGATTCGTCCTGGTGTGAGATTAGTCTGTGTGGAAGTTAGCTATTTTCTCATTTTGGGGAGAAATAATGCTGCCAAACGTGTTATTGCGAGCAGTTAACTTTTCTTAACGCAGGTTCAAAAGCTCTTATACTTTAGTTTATCTTTGATTCTTTAGTCAATATGCTTAAAAAATTTGGGTAGTACAATTTAGGGCTTTGTTTGGTGGTTTTGAAACCAGTTATTTCTTTAACAATTGTCTCTTCAAGAAACATATATCTCTACATGTTTGGATTCAGTTATCCTTTTGAGTTTTAAGCCAGCCAAAATCGAGACTTCTCATATAGTTACTTACAAGAAGATTTTTCTAGTGATAACCACACACATTTATGATTTGCTATCTACTGTACTAAGACCACCTCTCATGAAACAGACCAAAAGAGAGAAAAATAAAAGGACAAGTTGAAACTGCTCATGGTTTAATTTCAGTTTCTTGATCCTCATTACTTGCGTTTGTCACTTCCATTCCTCGAAGAATGGATGACGAGTTGAAGCCGATCCACACCAAGTCTATGTCACCGCTCGTCTCTAACTCTTGCAGCCCGGGCCTTAATATCTCAGATAAACTCGTTTTCAACCTCACGCAGCTTGTAGCAATGCCTGATGACCACACGTTCCAGCTTGTAGCAATGCCGGAAAATTATGTAAGAAAGTTACTTATTAGATCTGATTGTCAACTATGCTTCAAAAAGGCATGCATTTGTTCTCAAGGTGTACTATTTTTATCTATCAATATTAAACTAGTATAAAATATGAGAATTTATCCATTTATTATTAGTTCTGATTGTCAACTATGCTTAAAAAAAGGCATGCATATATGCACTTGTTCTTAAGGTGTACTATTTTTATCTACTAATAAAATTAGTACTACCAGTATAGTACGTGAGTATTAAATTAAGAAATATATACATCAAAATGTCTAAAAAAAATATATACATCAAAATGTCTAAAAGATAAACATAAAAAAATATTTTAAGTTTGTAAACTTTTAAAATTGCATTGTTAGTTATTAATGACGCTAGAGTGTTGTACATGAACATAATATTTTTGAATAGCATTAGTTTTTTAATGTTTAAGGAATTGATTTTAGTATGAATATTACTTTGTAAAATAATAATTACAATGAGCACCTAGAATGGCCAGAATTGATTTTAGTACGAATTTTACTTTGTATAATAGTTATTACAATGAGCACCTAGAAAGGCCACTTAGGTAAAAACCGTGGCGCACGAGTGCATTCTAGCTTGATATTTAAAATATTGATTCTAAGTGCACGAAAGCTGGTATAAAATATAAAAAATATAAATGCAAAGTAAATTACAGGGAGAGTTGATTAGTTTGTTGAAGGAGTTTGCGGACGTATTTGCCCTCAGCCCGGACGACCTCACGGGAATTAGTCCAAACTTGGTAGTTCACACAGTGAAGGAGATGAAGGAATCGGGATTCAAGGTCGATGCCACTACTATTTAGTTGATGATTAATGACCGAGTTGATGTTCTGGAGATGGTTAGGAAAGAGTTCTGAATACTTAGTGAGCTCCAAAGAGTAGTTGCTAAGTGTGCTTTTGATATCCTGTTGGTAAGGAGAATCTATGAATATGATTAAAGAATCGTCGAGTATGTAGTATCCTGAGGTTTCACAAGAGTCGTAGAGTACTAGAGTACATATCTAGTATCATGAAAGTCTTGAAGGATTACATAGCAAGAGTCATGGAGTAACAAAAGTCGAGGAAATTCAGTATCAAAGCCAATTGTTCTTGTTTTGAGTTTACCTTTTGTCCTTCTTACCAAACTGAGATTTTTATCGTAATTGTTTGGATTTAGCTCAAACAGAGTTCTTTATGGATCCTACATAAGAACAAACAGAGTCCATTTATGGATCCTACAGTTTTATATACATTTCAAAATTACACTTCTTTGTGGATCTTCCTGATGTATTAAAAAAAATAAGAAAAATCCATGAAGCTATTTATAAATAACGAGATTAGCCCAATTCGTTTCACATAGAAGGAAAACAATGTTGAAGTCCTTTATTTTCTTCCTCTGACACCATTCAGTCCTTTATTTCATATATACATAATACACTGAGTTCAAAATGATGAAATTTCTGAATTCTCATTTCTCAGAGAAAACTAATCCAAATTTCCCATCCAACACTCTTTAACATGACTTTCTTGTAACAACTTCTCTCTGTGCTAGTTGGCCAAGCCAATGACAAATGTGAATACAGTGTAAATCTCTCTCTCTCTCTCTGTTATTTTTTTCAATCTTTCAAAAGAGTACTAAATCTGCCTGTTTTGGTCTCAAGCATGGAGGAAGATTCTCCTCAGCTGGTGCCTATGCTATTTAGTCAATTTTATGCATTTTCTAAGTTTTCTACTTTGTTCACTTCTGACGACCTTACGTTCAGTTCGGATGCGACATTTTGTGGCATAACTAGATTGCAAACACAAAAAAGTGAGGGGCAAAAGAAAAAAAGAAAAAAATATTTTTTTTTAGGGTAAAGGAACTCTACACTTGTCATCTGGCAAAGCAGATTTTTTTGTTCTTAGATTGAGCGTGACAAAGTATTATGTCAGCATTCAAAAGATGCTTCGTGCGAAATATGAAACTTGATTGGAGCATTTTAACAGTCTGTTTGGATATGAATACCACAGGAATTTTTCGACTATGAATAAGGTTCCATGCAAGTTGTGTTCCTTTTGACTGTTTGATTGGAAAACATTTAGTTTTTCTCATTAAAGAGAAAAGCTGAACTGATTCAAAGCAGTATGCCACAGTTTTGCTCTGTGGCAAACAGAGTGTGTCTTGAAAAAAAAATGTATTATTATTATTATTATTATTATTATTATTATTATTATTATTATTATTATGCCGTGGGATGTCTAGTGGACCATGAATCAGCATAGGGGACGGTTCTTAAGTTTAAGAATTCATTGAAGAGATCTGATGAAAATTCTGAGCCATTATTGGTGGCTAAGATAAAATATTCTCTTGCATGAAATTTTTTTCAAGATTTTGTCCATTACTTTTTTTCTTCTTTGGCTTCAAAATTGTGTTCTTAACTTGTACCCTCTTTACAGATCGGGAAGACTAATTTTCTACGTAAGAATCGAGAAGGATTAGAACTTTTTTTCTGCTTCTTTGAAGTATGAATGTGAGGTTTGGATAAAAGATAGCGACATTTTAGCAGGATTAGGAATAAATGAACTTTTATTGCTTTTTATTAAAGGAGATTCTTGCCACTTAATCGACATACATATTTTCATATGTGCAGAATTTTCCCCCTCTCTCCCTCTCCACATTTTCGCACTGGTTTTGTGAAATTAATTTTACATGGCCTGTGGAGGACCTGGAGGTAAAAGTTGTATTTAACTATTTATGCATTTAATTTATTTATCATAATTATTAATTTGTCATCTTTTTGTCTGGATCAAATGGTCGCTACAAGGGATGAGATTTCCTATTTCAAAATCACTTTCCAGTTCATGTTTCATTCTATTTGATGGATGACACGCGCCATGAACACATTTATACATGTGTCAATCATCCAACAAAATGAATGAATAATTGAAACATGATTTTGAAACAGAATTCGTTTTTCTGCAACTAGTAGGCTTGTAATTTGGACTGAGCACGAAATTTGGATACTACCAAATTATTCCAATAATCGAATTAAAATCAACCTAAACAAAAAATAACCGTTCACCATCTTACTCTTTTTTGAACCGAAATTGAAAAATAATTGGTACAATTATAAAAACTTCATAAGTATTCATACCGAGGATTGGATTGAACTAGTACGTAGCCTGTGCGATGCACGAGACAGAAGTATTAAATGAGTCATTTCCACAGTGTTTGTCCGTTAAGTAGCTCGTGTGATTCACGTGAGATATTAAATGAGTGGATCATAGGGCTTGTCCGTTCAAGCCTAAAAAATAATAGAGTTTGATCATCTATCTTTTTACATCTTTTCATCAACGTCATTTTTTTTGTCGGAACATTAAACCTGAGTCTGGTAGCACTAGCCCGTAAATTAATTAATATATTATCTCGCTCACATGTTTATAATAATATAAATTTGATTTTGTTATATATATTTATTCCTTGATATAAGGAAAATAACAATTTTACGTAATCTTGTTCCTCGTATAATACTCATATTATTTTATTATAAAATTTATTGTAATATAATGTCATTATTATTGTTTATACAAGTTATAGATGTAGTCTTCTTCTTCTTTTTGTTTTATGTAATTAAAATATTTAATGTATGTTCATATTATTTATTAATGTAATTAATTTAAATTATGTAAATAAATTTAAAGTAAAACATTTTGTACAAACATTTTACAAAATATACACAAATGTTTTTTTTAGAATTTAATTTTTTTATAATAAATAAATATCTTTGAAATTCTATGCAATTATTAAACATCCTTGATATAAATTAGAAATCATAATTGAATTCTATGCAATTATTAACTCCGTCCGATGTTATAGGAAATAAATCATTCAGAAATATAACAAAATGATAAGAAATTTTAAATTTTAAATGAGACATGTTTTTACCTCTGTTCTAAAAGTCGGCCTAGGCGGTGCCCGGCCGCCTCCGATTTGCATAAATCGGCTGAAAAAATCGGTCAGGCGGCTAGGTGGGCCTAGGCGGACCTAGACGCTCCTAGGCGGGCTCGGTGGCCAGGCGGCTTGGCGGCGGCTTGGCGGCGTCTAGGCACGCCTAGACGGACCTAGGCGCTACCAGGCGGGCTCGGCGGAATTTTTTCAATTTCTTTTTTATTTTTTTTAAATACTAATTACATTATTTTGTTATCATGTTTTTTTATATTATACTATTATTATTATTTGGACTTAGGTATGTTAAATTATTTATAAGTTGATATAGTTTTATTTTATATGTAGTGAAAATAAATAAAAAATAAGGTATTTAATCTTGATTTATAGGCCCCGCTTAGGCGCCTGGCGCTGGTCGAGCGACTAGCGGGCGCCGAGCGACTTCTAGAACACTGGTTTTTACTTGAATTCTATGCAATTATTATTTTGTCTGATTTTATGGCAAACAATTCATTCAGGATTTTAATGTAACAAAATGATAAGAAATTTTAATATTTAAATTAAAATTTGAAATGAGACATGTTTTTTACTTGAAGTCATTAAATTAATGCAAATCGGTTTTTTAGTAATAAAATAATAATACAATTGAAATACTTGATGGAAATATAATGCATTAATTGTCTTTGATTTTTTTGCCTACTATTTCTAGTAAATAGGATGACTTTTTATATAAGTATAGATTATCCATACTGAACCGAACTAAAAAACCAAATTTTGGAACCGAACTATAATTTTAAATGTGTCTTGTTATGGAATACCTGAATATTTCATAATATTTAATAGGACATAGTGATAGCAATAAAAATCACATACATTTAATATTTCTAAAAGTTCAATCATATCACATATTTTGTTATTCTTCTAATTTTTCTTTTTCTATCTTATAATTAAAATGATATGAAAAATAAAAAATATACTTTTCAATATGATATATTCTGTTATGCGTTAAAATTTGCACTATTTAATTTCATAAATAAGTACAATTTTAACTAAAATTGCGATTCATTTATGTTTTCTTTTCTCATTTTTTATGAGTAATTTCAAAATAAAAATTTAATAAGATTAATAAATAAAAGTTTGAAGTTAAACAAGTATATTGATATTTTATTATATCTAGATGCTAGATTGGAAAAAAAGCTATTCAAATTAATAGTTTTATTTTCTTATCTCAATTTAATAATTAAAAGTATTTGAATATCCGATCCGAACCATACTAATCAAAACCGTCTGGATAACCCCAAATCTCCGAACTGAATCCAAATATAAAGATCGCCAAACCGAATTGTTCCAAATTTTGGTACGATTACAGAGATTGTATTTTGATGATTTCTTTATTTTTAGTTCGGTTTGAACTGAATTTCCCGAATCAAACCGTTTCATGCTCACGCCTACTTGTAACAAAATTGAATTTCTTTTAGGGAAATTTTTACGTATCCTACGTGATTTTAATTTATTTACAATTCTACCATATCTATATTAATAATTGTGTCTTTACCTAAACCACCTTATTTATCTGTATTAATGCCTAAATCATTTACTATATCCTTTCAACTTCCATCTTATTTTTTATGGGATTAATTAGGATCCCATAATTCTGTGACCTTCCTCGGCAAGAAGTTCCCAAAAAAATTCCTGTTCAACGCGCAGACCAATCGCCGGCGAGCCCCTCCGCCGCGCAATACCCCCGACCGTCGCCTGCTCGCAAGTCCTCCGCCGTGAACGCATCTCTGTTCGCGAGCAGCAAGCCGCGAGTCTCTGCAAATCTGACGCCGCGAGCCTCCCGCCGGCGAGTATCCTCCGCGTGGACCTGCGAAATTCGATCAGAACCAGTCGCGAGCCCTCTGCGACGAGACCCCAGCAACGCCACGACCCGCTCTCCTCCCACGCCGTGAGTCGCTGCCCAGCGCCGCCTCCATCTCTCGAAGAATTCCGGCGACCCTTGTTCACGCGTGAACTGCGGTTTCCGGCGAACCCTGTCACGACCAGACGCCGCGACCAGCCTCTTCCTCCGGCGATTAAGACCGCCGCGAGCAGACCCCGCGAGCCGTCGTCCTCAGCCTCTGCGGCCCGCTTTTCCTCCGCCGTAACAGTCCTTTCCGGCCAAGTGTATATCTTAAGTATATTTTATGTATATATGGGTTCTAAAGTCGTTTTTGAGAAACGATTGAAACTCGAGTGTTATTTAACGTATATTTTATGTATATATGTGTCCCGGTTGGCTTGAATTACTAGAATCTCGAGTGTATACTTTATGTATATGTGTGTTGTATAACTTTGATATATACTGTATATACTCGTAACATATACCCGAAACATATAAATTTTCATACTCGAAACATATAATGAAAAAATACTGTGTATACCCGCTACATATAGTATATGTTAGTATATATTAGTATATGTTGCAATGAAAAACATGTCTTTCATAAAAAAATTATGTCTTCTAATTCACGCGTCTGTCCAGATCGGTATATGTTGCGTTTATGTTAGTATATATTGCAATGAAAAACATGTCTTTCATGAAAATTTTATGTCTTCATAAAAAAAATCATCGGTTTATGCTTTGTCAATATAAAACCATACATACATATAAGGTAGCCCTTATATTATACAGAACATATACCCTATATATCCACAACATATACCCGATTAATTCATGGCCCCACCCACAATCTCCAATTTCCAGTTTTTTCTTCCATCGTCTCGAACTCTTCTGCTTCACCACCTCCATCGCGTACTCCACTTGGAACAGCCGCCCCGCCGGCGACGAGACCCCAGCTACGCCACGACCCGCTCTCCTCCCACGTCGTGAGTCGCTGCCCAGTTCCGCCTCCATCTCGCGAAGAATTCCGGCGACCCTTGTTCACGCGTGAATTGCGCGGCTTCCGGCGAACCCTGTCACGACCAGACGCCGCGACCAGCCTCTTCCTCCGGCGATTAGAACCGCCGCGAGCAGACCCCGCGAGCCGTCGTACCTTTAATAACAAATATTTAATATGTCAAGCAGGTATAGGAAGTTTGGCCATTGAATCTTGATTTGGGGAAAGTTTCTTGAGCAGGTTTTGTTGCAGGAGATTGAAAGAAAAAAAGGTAGGAGACGGTCCCCTTTTTTGTGGTTGACTTATTTGTTCCCTTTTTTTTTGTTAAGTGTATCTTTAATTCCCCTAAAATCTCTCATGAGCATTAAAAGCCTTGATAACGGTTCTTGTAGCATGTTAGGTACAATTGAAATTTTTCTTTGTCATTTATGTAATTTTACAAATAAAAATATAAGGGGTTCAAAAGTGATATTAAAATGAATTCTATTAGTAGGGGGTGTAATTTCCTCTTTCGCTTTTATTCAATTCGTGATTCAAACTTGAAAATTGTGAAATTCAAATTTGAATAACAATGATATTTTGTAATCAAAATTTATACAAATTAAATTTAAATTTGTACAAAATTGATTCGAAACTATCGAATATTCAATTTGTTAATAATAATTGAATAAAAAGTTAGTATATTATATTTATAAAATTTTATTCATATAATATATAAATATTATTAAAGAGACAAATATATAAATTTCCGTGTTTATACACAATTTATGAAAATGAATTTCAAATTGAATCAAATATATCCATTTACTTAAAATGAATTGAATACGAAGTACAAATTGTATTATTCTATAGTAAATCGAATACAAAACGTACACTCAAATATTTTCACGAATCTAAATCAAATTGTGAGTTATTGCTTCAATTTGATTCTTTATTACCCTGTGTGCAAGCCTGATTTTGAATAAAAAGAAAGAAATTTTAAATACTTATTTGCTTGAGCAGTGAACACAGAAGATAAAAGGGCATTTCTAACTCCATTGGTGTCTGAAGAAAAAGGAAGAATCACTAACAACCATCCAATTATGCCAAGGCAGAATCATGTACTATTTGCCACAATAAAATCAGGATATGCATACATTTATGGCAACATATAAATGTACCAAAAAATAAGCAGTTTTTGAAACTTTTCCTTAGCGACGAAAGAATATTTTGGATGCTTTTATCGTGGCCATAACGAATGAGAATATCTTGAAATTTATGAATATTGGGAAAGAATCAAAAGTGCCATCCATCAAGTCGATTTTAGCTTTTTGTTATTGTGAGAATTAATTTATTGGAATTAAAGTGCGAAAAATCATTTACTAAACTGAAAATTCTGTCCTGTTTTTATATTCTCTTACCTGGAAAAAAGAAGGATTTTTCTCCTAGATTAGCACACTGCACCAAAACTTTTTTAATTCTAAAGACTAAAATAGAACTTTTGCATCTTGTGAAAATGCAATGTATTTTATTTTTTCAAAAAATATAAGAAGAACGATTGCACATTCAGTAAATTTATACTTTTTCGATACATATGCATATTTTCAAATTGAAACGCCATATTCTAAACAAAAATATAATATTTTATTGAATAAATATGCATTTTTGTTTGAAAAAATATAAAATAATGGGTCAACCCATCTAACAATTAGGCCATCTGATATAAGAATTCGTGTCAAGGATAAGGATTAAAGTATTAAACTATGTCATTAACTGCTTTCACGGAATTCTCATGATGCAGTGATATTGGCAATTTTGTCATAACATATTCTTTCACTTTTGCATGAAATACTTGTCTGTGCAGAGAGTACAAAAATTAATCAAAATTTCTAGAAATGTAAACAGTACATTTTATGGATTAAAGATAACACACACTAAAGTATTGTGGGAGAAACTATTCCCTTGAAAGTTCTAACAGAACCATGTAAAAAATAAAAAGGTAATAAACTGAGTTGCAAGAAAGAATCTTTTCTTANTGCCTTTAGAGATTCACAATTAAGGCTTCATAAACCCAAGTGACCAAAGAATATTAAACTGTAAAATCCTCTAATGAACATTAATTAAAAGTTTAGTAAGGCTAATAGTAATAAATTATATGATTGATAGACCCGCCTAACGATTAAGCCTCCCGATGCAAAAATTTGTGTTAATTAAAAGTTGACTCTTTTCAAATTATTCCAATTTAAGTGGAAAAGACAGGCTTATCCTCAGCCATATGAAAAAAAACTTGGAAAAATGAGTTAAAAATATCAGTCACCAATATAGAAAAGGTTATCATGAATAAAACTCATGGAATCTTTTTCATGCGAGAAGAATCACTTACACCAACTTTTTTTGTACACATTTTAGACACATTTCCCTTTTTGCCCCTTCATTTGCTTTTAAGTACATCTCCACTTGCATGTCTATATAAACCAGACAGCCTCAACTCATCCATGCATGCCTATACACAGACTACTACACACAGACAAATAACATACATAAATATATAATATTATTAAAAAAAAAAAATATATTTCTTGGCTATTGAGAGAAAAATCATGGAAGAGAACTCGAAGAATTTCGATTTTTCTCCGAAAACCATTTCAGACATTCTCAAGAAAGCTCCACTCGTTTCGTATTGTTTTCCCGACCGATCGTCTGAGCTGGAATTTCTCGTGCGCTCGTTAGAAGACGAGATGAGAAAAGTCGATGCTTTCAAACGCGAGCTTCCTTTGTGCATGCAGCTTTTGAAAGATGGTCTCTTTAATATAATATTTTCTTTTTTTTTTTTCCCTAAAATTTTAAAATCTTCCGAAAACACTAATTACTATTCGTTTATCTTAAAGGAATCAAGAGACTGAAGGAAGAGAAATTGATGGAGGAAGAATCCACACCTTTGAAGAGTAATAATAATTCGGAGGGAGAGGAAAGGGCAAAAACGTCAATCGACTTCGTCGAGAAGAGGACATGGATGAGCTCCGTCCAGCTGTGGACCCCACCACCGCCCATCCACTGCGCGAACAGCGGGTTTATCAACAGCAGGGGAGGGTCAGGGGCATTTTCGCCATTTAAGAAGTCGGAGGCCAAGATTGAAGAAGATCGCGGCTCGTTTGGGACCCAACTGCACGAACAGCACAAACAGCAACTGCAGAGGAAACAGAGGCGCTGCTGGTCACCCGAGCTGCACAGGCTCTTTGTGGATGCGCTGCAAAATCTCGGTGGGGCCGAGGGTACGTTCGTAATTTTGGATCCATTATTCGAATCGAATCACTTTATTTTATTTTTTTGAAAAAAAAAAGAATGAAAATGTTTTCAAATGTTTCAGTGGCTACACCGAAGCAAATTCGCGAGCATATGAAAGTGGAAGGCCTTACAAATGATGAAGTGAAAAGCCATTTGCAGGTTAATTAACACTAATGATTTTCAAGTCGTGTATATATATATATATATATCATTTTCCCTATTTTTTATTATATAAGAAATATTGTTGGGATTTTTTTAATCAGAAATACAGGATTCATGTTAGAAGGTTTTCGAATGCATCGTCTACGGAACGGCCGGTTTGTGATGGTTAGATGTGAGAAGTCTGAAACAGTAGAAGTTAGATTTTTGANAATCATGTTTTGGGACTCCTCGTTTTGCCTGTAGAGATGGATAGCCATGCCTGAATTTCAGGGGAAAAAACGTGCTAATTATTATGTGTATTTTTAAGAAAATTACTTCTGACTAATTGGAATTTGAATATTTATTTTCTAGAATTATATCTCTTCAGCTAAGTACATTCTTATGCCCCGAATATTTATTTTTTAATTACATTCATTCAGTTAATTATATTAGTTTATAGAGAAGAAAATTAAAAAGTTAATTTGACAAGAATAAGATTATAAATGAAAAAAATACTTACACCAAGGCCTGAAAATTATTATGACTTCTAGAATTAGTATGATTTCGAAATATGTGTTAAAAAAAGATCAACACATATCGTGGGTATACAGCCTCCACTTTTATTCTCATAGAGGAAGGTTGGTTTATTGATTGGGTTGAGATGGGTTCGGAAAAATTAGAGATTTAGTCCTCTTCGATACTCATTTTTGGAAAACGTCCCGTAAGTGCCAAAATCGTGAGAAATCGTCCTCACACCAGTTGCCATAGGTAATTCTTACTGGCTATTGACATGGATTTTGCAATTATTTCTTTTCTTTTATGCGCCACGTCGGGAATATAAATCAACTATTACCTTAAATTGGAGGGATAATTGCACACACACAACCCTTTTGAGTAGTATACAAAAATTTTTGGAAGAATATTTTTCGATTGATAGAGGATTAAAGTATCCTTCAATATTATTTGCTTACCAATTATAATATAGTTGGAATAGAATTTTTTATTAAATTCTAACGGGAATTTGATTTCCAACAGTAATTTTCTCGGTACAGCTTTATTAAATTATTTTATATTATAAAAGTAGTCTTATAATTTTGGGATTGTATAAAAATCAATTCATTTGAAATTCAATTAATCAATAGCAACCCCATAACTTTTAAAAGTGACCAATTTGAGGATAATCTTTACTGAAAATCTCTCGCCTTCTATTTTTTAAGTTGATCAAATTCACAGTTGTTAGTTATAATATTGTAGAGTAGTATTATTGTATTTTCAATTCTTGTCTTGAAGTTTTGAATGTATGATGTTCATGCCTATTCGAATTGTTTAAATACCATGAATAGTTTCTTGATCACTATCTTGTCTAGAATGATAATCTAGAAACTGGAAAGGGATAGGATATCCATCCATAATTTGATAAGGATAGATATTTCGTAATTATATTATCTATATGTTTGTTGATTGTAATACATATTTGTTTATGTTCGAACTCGTGTTCGTACAAGCATCGGGGACTGATCTCTATAATAGAAAATCATGACAAAGATGAAGAAGGAAAACATTAAACTTGAAGAACATATCCATATTTTCATTGATGACTAGAGCTATCAAAACGGGTTGGCGGGGCGGGCCGACCCGTAGCCCGCCAAAGCCCGCCTGCCGGCGGGGCGGGGCGGGCCTGAAAAAAGCTGGTCCAACCCGCCCCCTCTGCGGGATCCGGGCTCGGCGGGCCAGCCCGCCAATTTTTTTTTAATTATTTGGGCTGTTTTTTTATTTAGTGTTGGGCCGTTGGTTTAAATTAAATTATTGTTAATGAATACGTGGCCCAGGCCTGCTTTTTTGTTTTTTCAGTTTTAAACTAGGCTGCTTTGGGCTGGGCCATTAGATAAAAACAATAAAACAGAAAAAAGAAATTGTATGTTACAAGTTACAACTTACAGGCTGGGCCACTAGATTAAAAAAAGAAAAGAAAAGAAAAGAAAATTGTGTTACGATTTACAGACTTAGTCACACGGCCTAAAAGTGAACAAGCTAAACCAACACTTTACAATGAGATTGAGAAGAGGTACTGAGTACTGACTGAGATTGAGACCGGATGAGTGATGACGGGATAAGGCGACGGCGGTCGGCGAGGCTGCATGAACCGGCAAAGGAGTGAGCATTGATGGTCCTCTGTGAGCGGCGACGACGAGGCCGCGTGGTGAGACACCGACGACGGCGAGACTGTATGGTGACTGAGGAATGATGGTCGACGGGACGAGGGGGTTTGTGAGTTTCTGAAGACGGACGGCGAGGGTTTGTGAATTTGGATGGGGGCGCAAGATCTGTATCCTAATTCTTAACAGACATATATATCTATTTATATTTTTTTAATTAGGCGGGCCGGCCCGCAGGTTAGCCCGCCCCGCCCCGCCTCAGCCCGCAGCCTGCGCGGGCCTGGAAAATCAAAGCCCAACCCGCCCCTTTTGCAGGGCGGGGCGGGCCGGCCCGCGCGCCGCGGGCTGTTTTGACAGCTCTATTGATGACGGCTACTGTTCACGTACAATACACATTAGGTTTGCAGCTTGGGAACAAGTATAAATATGTAGGTAATATAAAGGATGGATAAGGTGAACAGGTGTCCAAAAGAAACTCCCAATCTAATGGCTGTGGAAGCTCTGAACTGAGAGAGAGAGGAGCTGCGGGCTTTGGGACCACAAGGTAGTTGCATATCTATGTTGGCTTTGTCTTCTTGCATGATATGGATATCCATTTATTTGACCAAGGTTTTGGCTTAGTTTCTTTGACCAGAACAGCTGCATTGCTACACCCCCTTTCAATTCCATCAAGGTTTTGCTTGCAACTCTCAACTTATTCTTTAACCGAGAAAAGAATTGCAAAGAAAGTGGCTTAGTGAAGATATCACTCACTTGTTCTATTAAAGGAATGTGACAGACCTATATGTTACCTTTTTCTATCCTCTCTCTAACAAAATGATAATCTAATTCCACATGTTTAGTTCTACCATGCATGATAGCATTGGATGCCAGGAAAACTGCACCCAGATTATCTACCCAGTTCACAAGAGTCTTCATCACACTTTGTCGAATTTTAGAAAGAAGTGAATTTATCCATGTTACTTCTTATGCAACATGTGCTAAACTCCTGTACTCTGCCTCGGTGCTTGACCTTGAAACTGAACTTTGCTTCTTTGAGCACCAGGATATCAAACTTTCACCAAGAAAAACACAATAACCTGTTGTTGATCTTCTATCATCCAAGTCTGCTCCCAAATCAGAGTCTGAAAAAGCTTTCAAGTCAAGGTGAACTGACTTTCTAAAATGTAGTCCATGATCTATTGTCCCTGCAAGGTACCTTAAGATCCTTTTTACAACTCTCCAATGTGTATCTAAGGGGTTGGACATGTTTTGTTTACTCCAAAGCTGATTTCTGGCCGTGTTATTGTTATGTATTGCAGTGCTCCCACAACACTTCTATACAGTGTACCATTGGTCATTATTCCATCTTCCTTGGACAAATGTAGTGAAGAGACCATAGGAGTAGGAACTCCTTTAGCATCATCCATTCTCAACCTTTTCAGCAACTCAACAATATATTTTCTTTGACTGAGATGCAAACCATCTATTGACTTACTTATCTTAACTGCAAGGAAATGCTCAATCTCTCCAAGATCCTTAACTGCAAACATATCACCAAAGATCTTAACAAAATGATCAATCTCTCCATCTTGGGTTTCTTTGACCAAAATGTCATCCATATATATGAGACAAACAAGAAGTTCATATTATCATTCTTTAAGAAAAGAGAACTATCAGCCTTTGAATCCTTGAATCCCATTACTCTAAGAGCTTCTTTGACTTTGCTAAACCATGCTCTAGACGCCTGCTTAAGGCCATATAATGCATTGGATAATTTGCACACAAGATGCTCTTTTCTAGCTAGTTCAAACCCTGGAGGTTGTTTCATATAAATAGCCTCATTAAGGTCACCGTTGAGAAATGCATTGCTAACATCAAGCTGCCTTATCCTCCAACTATAGTGCACTTCAAGAGTGAGCATGATCCTTATTGTATTATGTTTGACAACAGGACTAAAAGTGTCAGTAAAATCAAAACATGGTTTTTGAGAATATCCTTGGGCCACAAGTCTAGCTTTGTACTTCAGAATACTTCCATATGATTTCTTCTTGATTTTATACACCCATTTACACCCCACAATACTTTTTCATTCAGGTGGAACAACAAGATTCCAGGTGTTATTTTTATTTAAGGCACTTAGTTCTTCTTTCGTGGCCATTCTCCATTGCTTCAATGAAAGTGCCTCACTTAATGAGGTAGGCTCATTTTCTTCATATTCTTCAATATAAGCCTTAGGTTTGTATATTCCTTCTCTAGCCCTTGTGATCATTGGATGTTGCCTCATGGATTCCTCTGTCTCTGATTCCTCATCAGAGAGTCTTGTGATTGACAGCTCAACTAGAAGAGGTATTCCTGGATGGCTTCTATTACTTGAGTCAATGCTTCTGTGAGAGCTTGAGTTTATGCTCCCACTTGGTGAGTTTCAGAGCTTGAGTTTTAACTATCAATCTCATGCAAGTTTTCTTCCCTCAGTTTTTCGCTTGATTCACTATCTTTAATAATAGTAGGGGTTCCTGGTAGGCTACACACCTTTCCAAAACTACCATCATCATCCTTTGCAGTTTGTTGTTTGCTAGAGTAAGGGAATTTGGTTTCATCAAATAACACATCCCTTGTAATGATGATCTTCTTATTTGGTAATAGCACCTTGTACCCCTTATATTGGTTACAGTATCCCAAGAAGACTCCAGCACAAGACCTATAATCCATTTTTTATGCTTATTGTATGGCCTTAGGCGAGGGTAGCATAAACACCTAAAAACCCTCAGCCTTTTGTAATCTGGTTTGTGACCATAGAGGATTTCAATGGGAATTTTGAAGTTTAAGGGTCTGCTTGGGATCCTATTAAGTAAATAAGTAGCAGTGATGAAGGCTTCTCCCCAACATAACAAGGGTAAGTGAGAATGAGTTAAAAGAGAAAGTCCCATGTTAACAATGTCCCTATGTTTTCTCTCAGCCAACCCGTTTTGTTGAGGAGTATAGACACATGAGATTCTGTGCACAATGCCATTTTCCTGAAAGAACTTGGATAGAGCTTGATATTCTCCACCTCCATCACTTTGTACAGCCTTCACCTTCCTATTAAACTGGTTCTCAACTAGTGCTTTGAAGTTCAAGAAGACATTGTAAACATCTGACTTTGCCTTTAACAAATATATCCAAGTGAATCTTGAGAAGTGATCTATAAAACTCACATAATATGCATACCCATTTAGAGCTTTAACATGACATGGCCTCCAATCATAACTATGAATCAACTCAAGAGGGTAAGAACATCTATGCTCAGAATGATAAAAGGGTAAAGAGTGGCTTTTAGCCATCATGCAGAAACCACAGATAAAATATTCAACATTTGCTTCATAATCCAAGTTACACAACCCTAAAGCTCTCTTAACATTATGATAATTGACTTGTCCTAGCGTCCGATGCCACAGATCAAGTCTACTATAAATATTAGTTTTGAAAAATAAGAAAAGAGTTGTAATCCAAATACTTGTAAAGCTGCTCCTTTAGTTGACTGAGAAGTTTCATGTTGAGCGTCCTTCAAGCATTTTTTTTTTCCAAAACGATAGATAATTTTATAAATCAAAATGCACAAATGTGCGAATACACAGCAGCCAACGGCTGAATACACAGCAGCCAACAGCTGAAAATGGGAGGACAGGTCAGAAGCCCGCCTAGAATCCCGACTAGCAACGCTAGAATAAAAACACACTCACAACTAAACTAGTCAACAACACAAACAACTAGAACAACTACAAAGACCCCAACAAGGTAATACCCTAGTGTCGGACCCCAACGGAGTAATAAATTTGACACTCGGGCTTACAGGGGCCAACGGCCCAAACCAAAAACACAAAACCAAAAACACAAACTAAACAAACACAATCAACATAATACGAACAAAAACAAAAACCTAAATAATATACGAAGCCCTTCCCCAGCATAACGAACACGCCCGAACCAACAGAGAGCGGTCAACTCCCAGCAAGATTCTAAGTCTAAGACTGCTTCCGAAACTGCCGAACCGCCTATACAGAAGCCGCACCCGAACCCCGAATTAAACCCGAAATTGGCCCGTCCCCAACCGGAGAAACCATAGCCGGCTCCCAAAACCGTGGCTGCCCGAGCTCTTCTAACACCACTAACCGAACTCGATAGTCCCAGCTCCCCTCCGTTCCCAGCACTAGAAGACCAAGGAAGAGAAAACGGCGTAGTCCCTCAACTCCGACCACCCCGACGAAACATCGAAACCATCCGAGCTACGCCCCACCCACCGGCCCGCACCCCGACTCAGCACCACCACAGACACAGAACCAGAGCCGCGACATCGCAATCCGCCAAGCCCACAATCCCCGACTGGACCAGAGCAATGACGACGCCGACAAAACCAGATCGACGACCTCACCGACAGCAACCACTGGACCAGAACGACGACCCGAGCCTACAAGCCCCGCTTGAACTAGCGAGGGACGGCTTGTGACTAACTTCTCCGAATCGGCCATATGGAGCAAAATCAGAGGCAGGTGATGACAGGGAGGGCCAATCAGTCAAGGAAGACTACTGGCCGGAGCCCCGCCATCGGCGGGGAAGGCCAATCGGAAGCGAAAGAGGAGAAACGGCGCCGACGAGGTTTTGGGAATTAGAGTATTAGAGAGAGGAAGTCGAGACTGAAATCTGTCCTTCAAGCATTGCAAGTTGAATTTATATATTCGCTATTTTATGTAGAAATATGTGCAAGATGACTTAAATTATGCTAATTATTTGAACTAGTATTCGACCTTGTGCATTTGCACAGATGTAAATAAATATTATAAGTTATATTTATATATATGATACTAAAATTAGAAGTTTGATAATAGTATTATGTTTTGGAATTTGATCTTTGGTTAAAATAATTAGTACATAACGATTTGATTGCATACGAATCACTATATTGATTGCATAAAATGTAATAAATAATGTAATTTTTTATAATTTTGAGTGATCATGTCTAATTAATTAGCTGAAAAATATGAAATTTATTATAACAATTGCTTATACGATTTTAAAAAATTTATATGAAAATTTATTTAAAAAATAATCGCGTAATCAAATAAAAATATATATTATTGATTTTAGAATAAATAATTTGAACAAAAAGTTGTTTCAATATAATCTTTTATGTTTGGAAAAAGTTGAACAAAAAGTTGTTGCAATAAAAAAAATGCACAGGAATAAATTTTGAAATAGAACAGGTCATCATATTTATATGTTATAAGAAAAAATCGAAAAAGAGCAATCATGTATAACATATAAAAAAACAGTAACCATCCATGGAATTATAATGCTAAATTCAGTTTGATATTCACAGTAACTAGTTTTTAACCCGTGCATTTGCACGGAAAGCAATATAATAGAACAAAAAATAATAAAAAGATATAAACAATAGTAAAAATCATAATCATTGGAAAAATGTTCTAAGAAAGAATAACTAAGTATTGTTAAATAATTCTTTATATACAACATTTGTGGTTTTTCTATCAACAGAATCTCCATCACTACAAATCACTATCTTCAAATTAAGACATATATGGTTTTATTTTTTTAAATAATTATTGTATTTTGTACTATAGATCATATAAGAAATTTAAAAAAAATACTAAAAAAATACCAGCAAAATATTACAAAATAAATAATTGTATTTGGTTGACAAATAATTATATGTGCCAAATATTTAAGACATTTGAACAAAATGGCAATTTTTGGGCCATAAAGAAATATATTGATTGAATGATAAAAAAAACCCAAATTAGAAGTCCACTTAATTTTTTAGGGTAGCCAAAATCAAATATAAAACAGGTCAATGAGAACATGACTATAAATAGAGATAAACTCCTCGAGAGTGATGTAAGCCATTTTTTTTTTGTTTGATGTCGGCGCTTCTCTCGTTATTCACTCTGTCTGAAACCCTAATCCCTAACCCGATCTTACGACAAACTCGGCGAGATTCAATACAAAACAAATATTTTACCGGAGATTTTCTCCCGCTAAAGGCTTAAAAAAAATAAATAAAATAAACATCCGAGAAATGTTATTTTTGTGGCCAATAGTAGTGATCGAAAAATTAATATTCGTCCCGATTTCTTAATCTGTGTTGCTAAATCTTAACAGGTCGGTCAAAATCGGACGATAATATTACAAATCTATGAAGAGCTAAAATATTTTTTGTTAAACGTAGTTTTTATTTTTTATTATTTTCAATGATCTGTGTCGTTTTTCGAAATTCTTTATGAATAAGCTTCAAAGATATATCATATTTTATACATGATTCGAAATTATTTAGATGTTTTTCGAAATCATTTTTCGAAGAGAACATGACATTGGTCGAACTTTTTCAAACTTTTATGTATTTTGTTCAGGGTTTGAAAAAATAGGTAAGTTTCTAACAGATTTGTTCAGCTCAACTAACAAATATATATGTAAGTATATAACATATCTGTTCATATCTGTTTATAACATACATATGTAACTTTTATGTATTTTATTCAGATTTGAAACACTAAATAGTTCAATTCTTTCTCGTCTTTCTCATCATATCAGTAAGTGAAGCTTTGCTAACACTTTTCAAAATCGCTTTTCGAAGTTGTTCAAAGTCTTTTGCCGAAGTTTTTTAAAGTTTTTAGTATTTTGTTCAAAATTTGGAAATATTATATAAGTTTATAACAAATATGTTTAGATATATTTATCGCATATTAGGAATTTGTTGTTTAATATTTAAAAGAATCTGTAAGAATTTTTATTTTTAAAACTTTTACGCAAAAAATTGATTTTAATATAAAAGCAGATGTCTTTGTAAAAGTTGAATGCGTTGATAATGATAGGGAAATAAAATTATTTTTCTTTCTATATTGTATAGTGTCCAATAATGTTCCACATAATTTGCTGTGTTTTTAATTTTGATTTTTTCATATAGATTTGACTTTTTTTTGTTGATTATTAATTATGCTTGATATTTCTATATTATGCAACAATCTGCCATTACATACAATGCCTTGTCAATCCTCATTCTTTGACTTTGCCAATTTCCATTTAATATGACTTTTCTGTTGCTAAAAGTATGATTTTTAATGCATTAAAATATTGATGTTTTTGATATGTTTTGATGCTATAATCAGGCAGAAATTTATCCCGCCACTTTTTTCTTAAAGAGGAATTGTTTAATGAAAATTAATCATATTTATATTTATAATTGTGAAATAATATTTTTTTCACGGCCAACAATTTTTTTTAATGAAAAATATGACACAATTTATTCAGCACACTTTTTAATTTACAAAACAGAATGTTGATTGCGATAATCAAATCTGCAGAAATCATGCATTTTATTGAATAATAGTAATATAAAATATTTTATTATTACTACCAAATGGAAAGTTAGAGATAATTAATTTTGCACTATTAATTATGATCATATGAATTTATTTTATACATATGTTTTTTCAATGAATTTTTTAAATGATAATATTGACAATATAGACTTTGCTATAATAATTATATAGACTGTGTATTATAATAATTTATTTATTTAATTCATTATTTTTTTAATTCATCTTATTATGCGTATAGTCTAAGTTTATAAATTATATGTCATTTAAATGTATCTATACTACCAATTTATAAGGTTTTACCATTTTGGGGAGCTACATTTTTAATTTTAATTATGAAACTAATCTTTCTTATCATTTTGCAACTATATGTTTGATGGAGTATGGCTGGAAATTGAATTACAAAAAAAAAATAATTTCATTTTTTATATTGTAATGTAAAATGATATGTATTATAATGTTTGTATTTAATACATTTATTAATATTTTTTATAACTTTAATTGCTTATTCAATTCATAATGGAATAAAAAAATAATAATATGTAGTTTCTGCACATTAATAATGACGGCCATGTTTATATATATAAATGAGAATAAGAAACATAAATGTGGGATTAACTAAAAGAAATCTTTATAATTTAGCCATTAACTAATTAGGTTAAACTAAAAGAAACCTTCTTAAATGTGGAATTAGTGAGTAATTAATTAAAAAAATGTAGGAGGGAAAGTGAAAATATTTTTATTAAATATTTTATTAAATGAGATTAGCTAGTAAATATATATATATATAGATTACAAAAACTGAACTATATTAAAAATAACAATTTCAACTCACATTTTATACAACTGGTCAAAATAGAATTATATCTTACTTTATTGTATTCTAACTGTTTTTTATTAAAATGCTTGATATTAGCATGTCCATTAAATGATTGTGTTACTATTGATTGAAAAAAACTGATCCTATAATTTTTTTTTTTCTAATTTATGCTAAACGGATTATACAACTCTCAAAAAATAATTTCGATATTGTTGGTCAAATTCCAATTATGTTTTTTCACCGACGTTAAAAACTTACTATTTCTTTTCTAATTACAATAATTAAGTAAATATATTTGCTAGAAATAAGTTAATCAAATTCAATAATCAAGAATATGATATTATTAAAAAATAGACAAATTGTAAGTCAAATGAATTATAATTCAAAATCCAATTAAGTTTTTCTCGCCAACCATAAAAACTTAAATTCTTAAAAATATTACTTTCATTCAACATAATAAAAACCTATATTGTAATAAATAAATAAATAAAACTGACTTTCATCTCACATTGTTTAATTTTTTTCAAAGTTCAAAACGATTTATAATAAAAAGAACCTTAATTTCAGCATATTCAATTAATAACATCAATATGAATAAGTGTTGTATTAAATTATTATAAATGGTAATAAAAGAAAACACATAATTGTAAACTAGAGTAAAATGTATTTAATTATCCAGTTTGTCCATTCTTTTATTGTCTCTATCCATTTATTTCAGGAGGCCTGACTTTGACAATTATTAAATCCAATCTATAATTATATAAAAGGGGATCCAATTTACTATATTTAGTATCCAGAAAAGTCAACTGCATTAAATCCTATTTTATTATCATTTTTAAAAAATGGCAGGTCAACTATATAGTCAAATTCTGTCATCATTAATTACTTTCCATTAATTATAATTTATTTATTTATTATTTTCTTAGCAAAATCGGACCAACATTAGTTGATTTCCTTAAAATGTGAAAGTTGTTGCTTTATTTTTGTACAGAAAATCGGGTTTCATTATAGAAATTTGTTCAATTACACAATGAATTTGCTATGATATAATTATTTTTTATGGAAACTTTTTTTTAAACAGAAAAATATGGCATTTCAATAAGACTAGTACATAGCCCGTGCGATGCACGGGGCACATATATTAATTGAGTCATCTATATGGCTTGTACGATTTTGGCAAAAAATAATAGGGTTGGATCATTAATTTTCCAATCTATTCAATCAGTGATATTTATTTTAGTCATAAGGTTGACATGTTATTAATATATCATTCTGCTAACACGTTATATTGATATAAATTTGATTCTGCAACATATATTTATCCATCGATATAAGAAAAAAAAATAAAATTTATGTTTATTCTTGTTCACCATTTTTTTAATAGTCAATTATTATTTTATTATAATATTTGTTGTCATATAATGTAATTATTATTATTTATAAAGGTTATAGAAGTAGTCTTCTTCTTCTTAATTTATGTAATGAGTTTAAAATAAAAAAATTTCTATAAATGTTTACAAAATACACACACATGTTTTTTAGAATTTAATTTTCTCATAATAATTAAAAAATAAATTGATTTAGCAAATTGTCAAATAATAAACCTTACATAATCAAGAGATTTTTCTAATTTGCATCCTAAGGCTTTATTAGTTTATTTAACATACTATGCAATATAAATATATATTTTACAATAATTTCATTATGGAAACAAATAAAAATAAAAAAAATGATAAAATTATCATGGTTGACAATAATATATAAATAAATCAAATGTTGAAAATGTAAAGAATAGTTAATATATTTTAATTTTATTATTTAGCCATTAATAAATTATTTAATGATGTGATTATTATCTCTTAAATGGTAAATTATTTTAATTTAAAAAATTATTTGTTTATATAATTAAATAAAAGCTAAAAAATATTATCGAAAAATATTAATTCATCAACTTGATTTCGGCTAATTAGTTAGAGGGAGAATTATTTAACATGTTACCATTGTTTATAAATATTTTAGGATGAAAGTCAACATTTGTGAAAAAAAAATAATAATATGGATAAGACTTAAAAGTTGTTTTCATGTTTATGTTGACCAAAATATTATCAACATCAATCATGAAAAATCAAATTATAGTTTATTATAATGGATATAATAAAATTATTGCATATGTTAATAAAATTATTCAAGGAAAGAATCTTTTTGGTCATATTTGATTTGGAAATGTGTATATTAAAGCAATTAATGCATATATTTAAAAAATTTCCAAATAAAATATGCATTAAATGCTCATTGACTTTTTTGCTGCTATTTTTGATAAATGTTAATTCTTTTTATATATATATAGATTTTCGATTTTTTAAAACTGATTGTTATCATGCTATGAAATTGATTAATTGAACATTCCAATATACCTTAACAAAATATACACGTGTTGTATACATCAGTTAATATAAATATAGAATCCTCATATTTTTATATATATGTATGTAATCTTTCTATTACCAAATTTAATTGATAGTTGTTGTGTTATGGGTTTTTCATAATTGTTACTTGGTTTTTGTGATATTTAGTTTGGTTGGTGTCGCAAAAATTCTAATCTATATATATAATAAGAATAATCAATATAATGCAAATTAGAAAAATATTGATATTAGAAGAGATTGAGTTCATGGCTTTTCTTAAATCAAAGTTGTTTAATTAGTATACAAAATAAAATTATAAAAAATTATATGTGTATATATTTTGTACATTATTTATACACTATTTAATTTTAAATTTATTTACATATTTTAAATTGATTACTTATATAAATAATACCAACGTGCATTAAATATATTTCATTACATAAAATAAAAAGAACAAGAAGACGTGCAACTTCTATAACTTTATAAATAATAATGGCATTATATGGCAACAGAGTTTATAGTAAAATAATAAAAAACTATTATATAGTGAACAAAAATAAGTAAAATTGTTATTTTCGCTTATATCAAGGAATAAATATATATAATAAAATTAAATTTATATTAGTATAAATTTGTTAGTGAGATAATATATTAATTATTTTACAAGTTAGCCCAACATGCTCACGTTTAATGTTTTGACTAATAAAACAACGCTGATTAAAAGATGTGAAAAATATATTACAACCCTATTTTTTAGACTTAACGGTGATTGAAAGAGGTGGAAAGTGGATGATAACTTTTTTTAGACTTAAACGGGACTTAACGGTGATTTAAAGAGGTGTAAAATGGATGATAAGTTGATAACCCTTCTCAGACTTAAACAGACAGTGTCTGTGAAAATAATTCATTTAATATCTCTCCCGTGCATCGCACGTGGTACGTACTAGTTCTATCCTAAAAAAAATTAAATAATTATCTAGTGAATCACAAGTCCTAGCCTCACTTGTGAGTCCTTCTCTAATCGTCCAAGAGCATGCTTGGTTAGCAGAGAGTCATCACAAGTTCTAGATAAGGCATGCTCTGATACCATATTAGATTTATACATCATAAGAGATGAGTTTAGGTGCATCATAGTGGGGTTCTATTTCAAAATCAATTATTGGTGATGGGATGAGTAACTCACTTGGCTTATAAGTAGACTCATTTATCCTATAGGAACAATGTGGGACAATTTACAAGTGATATTCCAAAAAAAAAAGGTTGTTTCCTTATCCAAAAAATTGGATAAAAAAATAAAATAAGAAAATACAAAACCATAAAAAATAAAGAATCTGGTTGTGGTGTCAAATAAGGTTTCATTAATCTTGTAACCACGATTATGTACATACTATAGCTTTTCTGTTAGGGTGTCTAACAATTATATTGCCTTACTTTTTCAATATATACATGTAATTTTCATATTCAAATGTTGAGAAAATTACAAATTTGGTCTCCTTCGTTTCAACGTTTTCCACATTTGGTCTCAAAGACTCCATTTATGATCCTTTTTATTTTTTCGTTGCAAAAATGGTCATATGTCCGTCAAAACTGACGGGGCTCACGTGAAGACGTTAGATTGGACAATTTTTTTAATTTTTGGGATCAATTTTGTAGCTTTTCAAAAAAAAAAAAAAAATGAGTTCTTCATGTTCGTCTAGAAAAGAAGTCAAATTATTTTGATGTTTAATTCAAAAGTGAAAAACTGACTTTGATGCTTAAATAGTTTGACTTACTTTTAGAACAATTTTTTGAATGAAATGTAAAATTAACAGGGCTCAAGTGCAAGACGTTAGCAATTTTTGGGACTAAACATATGAGGCAAATTTTGTAATTTCATATTTTTTAACTTGAAAATCGAATTAGTCTCTCTCATTCACTCAAAGCCAAAATGACATAATAAAATTAATTTACCATGAATATGATGCGAGAAATAATTATTAAAAATAATTTTATAACAATAAATATCGGGTTAATATTAAATTAATTTTATAAATTAAATATTAAAGAACATGAACTTGATTTACTCATTTTTTGTGATAAGTCATACAATTGAAATCACAAAAGGAAAGAAGCAAGGTCAATGTAATCTTTAGAAGTTCAGTCATAGAAGTTCGAGAGGGCAAGAAGGAATAAGCAAGCCTACTCTCCAACCATTACCCCCACACCCTGTGAGTACTGAGTTAGATAAAGAAAGGTAAGGCGAAGGGTACGAATGTTAGGATCCGTAGAAATGTATTGAATCGATTTGGGGATCCGCTCTTATTACCTAGATAGGAGCGATATCGTGCAAGTGAACACAAAGATATTGATTCACTAGAGCTCCTTAGCGATCTCACCTTATCCTTTACTTACTGAAGTAGCATCGAGAAATTCTCTTCCCCCCGGGCGCTAACTCTTACTTCAATTAATTCATATTTTTATATAAAAAATAAAAATTATGTGAAATCTTTATTAAGGGCGTTGATAAATTTCAATTTGGGGTGGGAAAGTAAACGATATAATTGCTAATTGAGTAGTATTTATTTTATTTTTTATTTTTTTTACCGTCATTACATCGAAAATATTGGAAATTATTTAAGTATTTTTTAAATTAGAGAATAATTAGAAATAATATTATTTTAATTAAATAAAGCAAACCAAAAGACATAATCCAATTTCTCAAAATAATAAAAAATGTGAGTATGTTTACAATAATACCAATCTGCCTAAACTTTTAAATATTAATATAATGTGATAATTTATATATCCTTCCAAACTTTATAAAATAATCTAAACTTTTTTTTATTATTGTCTATTTTCTTAGAAATAATATTTTAATAAAATTTGATTTTGACAACCATAAATTGAAAATATATTTATTTATGCAAATTACATCTACATAAAAAAATGTCAATTTTAAGCAAAATAAGTTAATAACACAAAATTTGGCAATAAAATTAAGTGAAAATAGACATTTACTGCCACTTATTTATAGTAAAATATATCATATATCTTTTTTGCATCTCACTTATCATGAACTAATAATAAAATTATTTTATACACATTTTGTTAAGTTACTCAATTAAATAATCATTTTATGTAAAAAAATTAAGTTAAAATGTAATTTACATAAAAAAATGTGAAAGAATTGAATATTAGTTATATTTATTTTTTATAATTTATTAAAAAATAAACTAAATGTATTGTTAGGAAAGAATGGTAATATACCTTTTTATCATTTACTAAAAATATTTTGAAAAAATGTTCCTAATAAAAATAAATTTAAATAATTTTTATCACTTACTCTGTTAAGTTGCGAAAAAATAAAACTTTTGAAAAAATTTCATATTAGTTATATTTATCTTTTATAATTTATTAAAAAACAAACTAAATGAATTGTTCAGAAAGAATGGTAATATACCTTTTTAACATTTACTTAAAACTTTTTAATAAAATGTTGCTAATTATAAAAATAATTTAAATATATTTTCTCACTTACTCTTTAAGCATATTTGCATTTTTAAACAAATTTATTGATACGTATGTTCATCAAAATAGGAAAAATCAAATGTTCCAAAAAATGGACAATATTTTGGCATACGATTTTGAAAATTAAAGTGCACAATAAGATAAAAATAATAATTTTAATTTTCACTCAAAAAAATATTTTACCGTAAGTGAAACTATTTAAACAAAAAGTCTATTTACCACTTTTGAATTAAACATCAAAATAATATGACATCTCTTCTAGACAAACTTAAAGAACTCGTCTAGAACTCGTTTTTTTTTTTTTTTTTTTTTAGAAAATTGTAAATTTGGTCCCACTTGTTTGAAGAATGCAAATTTAGTCCTAAAATTTTATTCCTTCCTTTCTAGCTGTGAACGTTGACTAACAATGCATGAGCGAGATTGTTAGTTTTGACGGATGTGGAACTATTTTTGCAACGAAAAAATAAAAAAGAATCATAAATGACATTCTTGGGTCCAAAGATGGGAAATGTTGAAACGAATGGGACCAAATTTGTAATTTTTTCTTTAATTGTAATACTTTTAATCACAATGCAAACAAAAATATAAATCCTAAAATAAGTGTGCATTTTTCATATTTGAATTTTAACCGTCTAACTAGATATCATTTAAAATACAATATAAATAAAAATATGATATTTTATAAAATAAGTATATATTTTCATAAGAAAGTATGTCGGTCGTCTAATGATTCCACAACATTTAGGATTTATGTATTTTATATAGAGGGAAAAAAATCCATAAAGTTTTATAAATTGTACATCATAAAATGGTTGTTATTAAAAAGTGACCCCAGAATATAGTCAACCTTGACCACCTAAATCCACTTGCCACATTACAAAATTTCACACTAAATTGTTTGTAGAATCGAATGTCCGATTCACAGCATATAAAACTCGTGAATTGCTTCATAGCACCTATATAAACCAGGCCATCCCCACATTCTTTCATGCAACAATTCTTAAGTGGCACTATAACACATGAATTAACCTAACAATGTTCATATAAACCGAAAAAAAAAAATTAAAAAAAAACTACAAATTTTTCTTAGAACAAACATATTTAATTAGAGGATTTTGAGAAAAATATGAGTGATAACTCAAAGAAAGCGAATCCTAACGAGGGCTCGCACCATTTTGTTCCCAAATCCGTTAACGAGATTATGCGAAAAGTTTTGAACATTTCCGATTTTTCTGAAAAATTGTCTAAGTTGGATCTTCACATCCGCTCATATGAAAATGAATTGAGAAAGGTTGAACATTTACAACGTGAGCTTCCATTGTGCATGGAACTTTTGCAAGATGGTATCTCTCACTCTTTTGGCCTTTTTTTCTCTATGAGATTCTTTCATAAATGACAATTTCCTTTTATTTTATTAATAATTATTTTTTTTTTTCGAAGTAATTGCGATACTGATTGAGGAGAAATTTCGGTGTGAGGAAGAAAAGAGTAATTCAATGAAGGACTTAATGGAAAATACGAAAAATTGGATAAGTATGACTCAACTCTGGACTACTCCGGTCGAGTACGAAGCCGACATCGAACCCATGATTACGAAATCGGTAATATATATTTTTTTATTAATTTTAAATTTTTCATCATTTTTTCATTGTCAAATCTTCTTTTCTTTTTCTTTTTAATTAGAGTCGTCAAAAGGAGGTAAGCACGAGTAGTGAATTCAATTGCGGTAAAGGGGCATTTACGTCATTTAAGAAACCATCACAATTGCATATACATGAGGAAGGGCAAATGGAGAAGAAGCCTAGACGCGTTTGGGAATCGGAGCTGCACGACTCCTTTGTCGACGCACTCAAACGTCTCGGTGGCCCTTATGGTATATAAATATAATTCCTCTTTCCATTGTCGATCAAAATGTCGTCATTAATCTTTTTCTTTGTTGTTAAAAAAAAAATTGGACGATGTTACGATTTGGGTAGGAAAATTAAGGAGATCGTGATCGACATTTGATGATTCATAAAATTATGTAATATTGCGTGTTTTGGATGGTTTCAGAAATCGAGTTTCTTTGAAAATGGTAGATCTCGACCATCTAGTGTGGGTCCACCTAATGGACTGCACTAGATTGTAATATCGTGAAAAAGCTATATATTCAACTTATTTATAAAATTATAACATTTTATAGTAAAAATATATAGAGAGTTTTATTTAAATATTTGAATTGACCCAACCTACTTTTTAATTAAGTTTGACATGTAAGACCGAGTGAAAAGATTTTTTCAAAAAAAATTGAGAAAAAAAAATTATTTCCGTTGCAATTTATTTTTGTTCGACCTTCAATCATATACATACTCTTAAAAAATCACCATACTTAATTGTGAATATTTATATAATTTTTAGACCCACATTTTTTCTTTAATTTTGTATACCAACAATTTTTATATTTATTTTTCATATGAATTAGTCACTCTAAATAATTTTATTATTTTTATATCTCATGTCTTCTCATTAACATGACCTCAACTTGAGTATGTTGATGTTTTTTCAGCTGCCACCCCTAAGAAAATTCGTAAGCTGATGCAAATTGAAGGCTTAACCAACGACCAAGTGAAAAGCCATTTGCAGGTNGGCCCAATCCTAATGGGCTTAAAAAATGAGCCCATTAGTTTTGAAGGCCAGACCTCGAAAGGAAAGCAAGTTGAAAAAAATGCTTAGAAAATGGTTGCTAGGAAATGAGCTAGAGAGTATCAACATTTTCTTTTTTTCTTTTTTTTTTTATTTATTTTTTGTTTTTATTTATTCAGTGTTCTTAACTCGCGGAGGGTTCAAGAACAGATTTTGTTGTGTTTGCATTGTACGCTGAGTTCGACATCCGCTTCTTGAGTTTGCTGTGTGTTCTTGTTTTAGTGTGTGGTTTGTAGAGTTTGGGTACTCGTTCTCCTTTCAAAGGTTTTTCTCCCCACAAGGGTGAGTTTTTTTTACTCTGAAAGGGTTTAACAGCCTCGTCGGCTTGTGATCAACAATTATTTCTTTTTAAATTGAAATTGTTTTAATTAATAAAAACCAATACTTTTGTTGCAGTATGCATTCAAGATCGGTTCTCATTATTGAACTGTTTTATTATTGTTTTCTTGTTTTAAGTGAGAAACAAACATGAAGAACAAACATGAAAAACACGAAAATTAAGTGAAAATTAAGATCCTTAAGGATAAAAAAGCATATATTTCCAAAACAAACATGAAGAACACGAAAAACATTCATAAAACATTCAATTCAAAACCCAAAAAAAGCAAAAAATTACAAGAATCCAAAGGAAATATGAACTTATTCATGGTGAATCGCCAACAAAATTTGGAGATTATTAGATAACGCGGAGAAAGTACGCCGGAATCCTTGAGAGCGCCGAGAATGCATAGAAATGATGGAAATCCTTAGAACTTAGAAAATACAGAAGAGAAAAAAGTGATTGAACTAAGGTTGGGGGGTATTTATAGTCTGAAATATGGACCCTTGGATCAGGAAGAGTCCAACGGTCTAGACGAGCACGGGAATCAAAGAGGAGGAACACAAAACGGCGAAAACATCCTTTCAAATCAGCATTAATGAGTGTCAGAGTATGTCGGGAGAGTTTAACCGCCAATTTTTCTCCTAAGGTTCAGATCGCTTGGAATAAATTTTGGAAGGGGAGGGGGGGACTAGATGATATAGCCATACTGGCGTAAACCAGATTAAGTGTTGGGAGCTCGACCGAATTATAAGAAGACCTAAGTAGGTCGACTTGAGATAAATTCTAAGAGCATGATGACTGCCATAGTAGACGACTAGAGAAGTCTGCAACAGCTCGAAGACGACAGCACGCGGCCGAGAGCCTCGACGACCTGAAGGGTAACAACTTAGAAAGTGACGACCTAACCGTAAACATCTTAATTCTGGCAAGAGGACATCAGATGACTCGACCCTCAATATATTATTTAAGTCGACCTCTATCATCCAAATACGACTTGACGGGCCTCTCAACTCGAGGTAGAGGCTCAGTGAAGATAACGGCCCAAGATTAAATGGGCCTTAGGGATAAAGATGAATCTCAAAATGATAAAAAAGAATCTTAGGATGACTAAGATCTAACTAAGAGGTGATTAGAATATGGATAAGCACGAGAATCCGGACAGCCGGGCAAGCCACTCACGGGCACTTGGGCAGAGCATTTCGAGCATATAGTTTTCCCTATAAAAGTGCTCAAGGTATCACCTAACCCTAACTTTTACATTCCAGCTATTAGATTGCTCTTATTTATTAAGCATCATCATCTTCCTACTGACTTAGACATCAGAAGCTCTACGCCAGAAATCTCTCTGGGGTTGAGTTCTTGCAGGTACGTACTTGGTAGTTCAGGTATATCGGAGCTCATTTCAACCGGTTTGATTTAGATCTGAGAGAGGACCATCAATATTATTTTGAAGTTTAAAAAATTATTAATTTTTTAATATCATTTCATATTCTATAAGTGGTTTTATAAAACATACTTTTGTTTCCAATCTTTCTCTTTTCATCGGTCTTTCTACTAAAAAACTTGTTAACTTAAATTATAAATATATTTAAAAAGTTAATAATTTTTAATGTATTATTTTTTTTATATATAATAAATCAAATTAATCATCTGTTGAAGAGTTTTGATTTGACATCTATATTGTACATACAAAATAAATAAATAATTATATTTACATTTATAATAAAAAATAAATTATCTATTAATATTATTTCAAAAAATAAAATTATTTAAATAATTTAATTAAAATGCAGTTCATGATATAAGTTAAAAATATTTATTATAATATAATATGAGTAAGTTGTATAAGTGACATTCGTCATCTTAAATATAAGTAATAATATAATTTTCAAAATAATTATGTTTATTATTTTAAAATTTTAAGTATAAATTTTTTAACAATCATCCATATAATACACGAGTATTTATACTAGTATGATATAAGTTATAATAATTTCTCATAATATGGGTAAGTTGCCGATATCATCTTAAATATAAAAAAATATATATTTTTGCAACAAAATACTTATGATAAAAAATACTTTTATTTTGTAAAAATTATGTATATTGTATACATTTATTGACTAGTTATGCTAGTTGTATTTAATTAACAAAAATTGTGATTTATTATTTAGTCAAATATAAACCCAGCGTATACTGGCACGTAGGATTTCAACTGTACAGCCTGGACCACCCTTCTCTACATTCATGATCTTTAATTATTTGG
>BKCP01005006.1:229042-268300 GCA_008636005.1 Striga asiatica | reverse complement strand
TAATTATTATGAGAAAAGGTTTGGTGTTAGATTTTCTGAGAGCACTTTTAACCTTCAGCAACAGAAATTTAACTAGCTACACATTTCAACATATATATACATGGAATACAGAGGCAACTTACGTATTTTATGTGATAAGGAAGTCTCAGAATAAGGTGTTCGATCATAACTGCATTTAGCATATGTTTCCCCACGTTTATAGTCGCCTGCAGGAACCATTGATTACTATATATATATATATATTAAGTTGTGAATTGGGAGAAATATTCGACCATAAGTGTGATATTCTAGTGGATTATTATAAATTAATCTGAACTGGCTAAATACATCGAAACTCTGTAATTGATTACTAGAGCTTCCAGTTCAAATGATAAGGGAACAAGAGAGAAAACAAATTAAAACGAAATTAATCATTACACTATAATTTAAGAACAAAAAAAGTATGCAGAGTGATGAAAAGCCTTGCCGTTTGCATCTGAACAACAATTTTGTCAGGACTGTTGGGTATTCCATGATCCAAATATGCCTGAAGATTATTTACACCGGAAAAAATATTGCAGCAAATTAGTTCAGATAAAATTTCAAAGGTTCCACGATAAAAAAATAAAAAAAATAAAAAAACCACAATATTCATGCGAACGAAAATAAATTCTAAGGTGGCTTACATTCATAATGCAGGAATTGTATATGTTAATCCAGAATGCAAGCTTCTGTTGATGGCTTAGACCATCTAACCTCACAGACGATAGCTTGTCTAAAAGAACCCTGAATTTCGAATGCGGAAAAAAGTTGGATGAAAAATAAAATACAGTAACAAAACCAAATAATATAAAGGGTTAATACTAACAAAAATAACAATGAACATAAGTGTATATAGAAATGAGGAATTTACTTAAGCCTCTGGATCAAAAAGGATGCATTTGTTTTCCGTTTAAGATCAATCGAACCAGCTTCTATTACATACAGATTTTTGTAAGTTCCAATGTCTCTCGTTTTGGACTCGGACAAAGTGCAATACGGATCCCGAAAGTTCAATTCCTCATTAGATGCTTTTGCTGCGAAAGATGAAAAGGATTCCAAATCAACAGTCTTCCTTTTTGACGAGCTCAATCTCACGAAGATGTTGATGAGGCAATTCAAGATATCCTCGGACAATTTATTCGCCTCATATTCAGCATCAACAATTCTATCCAAAGAACCCAAAGAGGTCTCTTGTGCTTGCTCTACATTTCTACACTGTACAAAATTTATTATCACATTTGGAATTATCATTTTTTTTGTGAGAAATGTTATAATGATCCTTTGGTCTAAAAAGATCCACTTTTTATCAAAGATTTCTCATAAAGGTAGTCATTATGTTAAATAGAGTATATAATTAATCAAAGGCCCCATTGAGTAGAGTCATTGAATAAAAATAATAAATAATTTAGACTTAATTCTACAAGAGTGAAAATTTCCATAACAGGGGTACTAACAATAACAATAACAACAAGAACAAGTCACAAGTCAACAAAAACAACAACTTGTAGAACTTTCAACCCAAATTAAACTTCAGCATAGTTATTGGCAAATAAACACTATTATAACTTGTTCATGAAGCAAAAGTTCCATCTCAAATTAGTCACAGACCATGATATTATCCTGATTATTAACTAATTATTGCTTCAACTACAATAAAAATCACTCCTTACTAAGAGAGGATGTGTTTTCAAGTAAAAAAAAAAAAAAAANGTAAAAAAAAAAAAAAAAAAGAGTACCTTCATTTTTCGAGAGTTCACACTCTTGAAAGTACTTTTTGTTTCCAACGATTTATTTCGGTGGTTTGGTTTACTATCTTTGCAAGAATCGACATATGTCTCGGGCACATGCTCGGAAAACATGATCCTCTTAATCGAAGCAACTCTCGAAAGAGAAGGGGAAAGCGAACGGCGAGGCCTCGTTTGGAGTGATCCAAAAGTGACCTCACTTTGAGATGAGGATCTCCAGTGACCCCGTTTGTAGCTTCCAATAGATAGCTCCTTATTCGAAGGTGGAGTCGAATTTTCTGCACTCTTTCTGGAGGATATATAAGCAGCTTCTTGGTACAAACCTTGTCTGAAATTCGCAATCTGCTTTTCGAGAAGTACAACTTCCTCTTCTAAGACTGCCACCTCAGCCAGAAGCTCAAGTGTCTACAATCACATTCCAACAAACAGAGAATTACATAGGTGTACTAAAAATTCATGGGAGAAAAGTCTTATGGGAATTTTAACAAACAGTTTGTAAGCACCTTATATGTCACCACTCAAAAAAGTGAAAAAAAATGGTTATTATCTGCCATTTTTCCATTGTTAAGATTTAAGCTTACGTATTTAGGGAGATAAGGAGGGAGACGAGGTAGAGCTCCTAAGGGTCTATTGAAAGCTCTTTCCAAAGCTCTGTGCACATTCTCTTCGTGTCTCAGTTTCTTCTTTAGATTATCAACCTGAAATTTTTCAACAGAACGGTNNATCATCAAAACAGAACTTGAAAGTAGTGAAGAAAATTAAGATTACATCTCTTAGTAAGGCCAACTTTCGATCTCTTGCTGACCGGCGCCTGTTGGCCATTGTTTTCTCTGCAGTTGCTGATTTTGTTGCCAGGGGTTCCATCTTTTTCCTCTGCCAGTAATATTAATATGAACTAAATAATAGCTAAGCTCACTTGCACATAAATGAGAAAAAAACAGATAGATTCATTTCTTGAGTATGCAAAAAAGGGGCGCCCAACACAGATTTTGCAATAAAGGAACCAACTTTTTGCAGAGCTGAATGACACTTCAAAAGATTCTAAAACTATCCTTAATTCTTGAAAAAAGGAAAAATAAAAATATATAAAATGATCAAGAATAAGATTGTAACTTTGTTAACAAGGGCCCTAACAGTTTTCAGTGACTAATCTAAAAAGAGAAAACTTGAAATAAAATACAATATTACCCACATTTCCATGAGGATGCAAAGGTGCTGCTTTTCTTGGATTGATATTGATATTGTTATTGCCAATCCTTTTATTCATCTGTCCTTAATTTTTCTATGAACACCATCAGGATATGCTGCACATCATTTATTCTAAATTTTCCATCAGCAAAAAATGTGAAAGAGAACAAAGCTCTTCTCAAGCTAAAAATGACATCCACTACATAAATGGTTAAGTGTAAGCTGTACAAAACCAGAAACATAAATTAAATAAAAAATGAAAAATAAAATAAAATAAAAGTGACCCGTCATTAAAGAATCGTTTTTTTAATTTTTTTTATTTTCTTTTACTTGGACATAATAAAGAGCGGGAAAAATTAGCTGAAAGGTGAAATCACTTTAAATTGGAGCATTTTATAGGTTAAGTGTCTGAAAAAAGCATAGAGCAAGGTATCTTTTTTTCGTGGCTTGTGGGTGAAATTATATAATAAAGGCAACAAAATCAATGTTTTTTTATTACACTGCAGATTATAGTAACAAATAAAAATAGATGGGATAAAGAGTTAGTTAAGGAAACAGGGGAAAAGAAGGTCCAGGTTTTATGAAGGATGTGAACAATAATAAATGGACCGTAATAAATAAGTACAATTTGAGCCCAAAAACAAGAGACGGTTTTTATAACAAGTAGTAACATAACCATTTACAGATCAATTGTTACCAGGAGTTATAATTTTCAAGATATTTATACTTCCCTACTAAAATATCATAACCAATTAACCATCATGTTGAGCAATATTATATTAGTTGTTTTTATGATTAAAATTAAAAAGTTCTTTGATANGAATCTCTTTAGAATAACTGTGGAAAAATATTGCTGCTTAAAGTAGACTCTTAGACAAGGACATTTATGAATAAAAAATAATGATTAATAATATTATTATGATTAACTTAATACTAATAAAGTACTAAATAAGCCAGCACGTGAGGATACCTCATGCTGGCATTTAGGGCGTATTTCTTTTAGTGGTAAAATATATTTTTTATGATTTTTTTTACAGCTTTTTATTATTTTTTAATTAACTTATGATGTAATAATTATGTGGCATGGTAGGGTTCATACAAAAAACCCTATTTGAGATTTTCTTTAGCAAGAGTGCCTAAAGAGTAATACACTTTCAAGTACAATACAATATGTGGGATCAGATCATTCAATTTCCCGACAGACATATAAATGAAGACAATTCAGATATATATATACAAACAAAATCAGAATTTACAGTCTTTGTGCGAACAATAATTGTTTTCCATATTCATTTTCTGCCATAACTATTAGCTTTTATTATTTAGCAACAAAAACAAAAAAAAATAAAAAAAATGGCACTTTGATTTTTCTTTAATTTTCAGGAAACTCACCATCACGCAAAATCGAATTTGAAAGAAGAATTTATAGAAAATAATAATAATGATGAATGCGGCTATATGGACTTAAAATAATAGTTTTAAAACCCGGACTGGGGACTCAGATTACAAGTCTAATTGTTGTGTCCCAGCATCAATTATTGAATTGGACAACTAATTTTATAAAATTTTAAATTGTATTTATATTATTGTTATCTTATAGCTATACATAAAATATAACAAAATAAATTATTTATATGTAAATTTTATGCCTCAAATTGTATTATATTTGGTCATAAATATTTATCACATAAATATATATATATATACATGATTTTATTTTTAAAAATAAAAGGTAAAATAAAATAAATAAAACAAATATTTATTGGTGGAGTCAAACTGAGTTGACCGGCCGGATCAATATCAGGGTTGACTGGGTCAAGACCGAGTTGACCGGGTCCCTTGCTACCGGAGGAGCGGCGGGTCGAGTTTCAAAACACTGTTGAAAATGCAGAGCTGGCTAAATATTTTTCTTTTTAATTGAAATGTCTTTTTAATTGAAATGAGTAATAGCCGATTGCACGGTCAACTCAACACTGTATTTTGTAGAAACAATATCATAAACCGATTAATTGCATATAGTCCGATAGCTCCGTTTAGTGAAATTGTATATGCTTTCGTTAAATAAAAATAAAAATAAAAATAATAATAATTAGGAAAGTGAGATTACTTAAAAAGATTAAAAACATTGTGGGATTCAAGAATAAAATCATTAAGTGATAATTAGAATCATACAAGTGAATCAATAGTAAGAAAACATAATATAAGTGGCATAGTGCAATTTTTAAGAGTTTTTTCTCAAATAATATGTAAGTTGAATTTTTCTTTAATGAGTATGACTAAAACCCAAAGGTTTCAATAAATCACGTATTTATAAGATAAAAGCATAAAGCCCAGGACATAAAATGCATGTTACAGCCAAGCAAAAAAACGATTGAAGTGTTACCTTAGTCGAGTCCCTTTCTAACCTGCAAAAATTTTATGGCCATCTTTTGTGGGGATGAAAGAAAGACAAATGGGACCAAAAAGAAGTCAAAAGTTATGGTCCCCAAAAAATCACAAGATCATTGTAAAATGCTAGCCATTTTCCATCCTCAAGCACGACTAGGGCTGCAAACGAGTCGAGCCAAGCATCGACTTTATCGAGCAAGATTGATTTTTTTTTTTTTACATGTTCAAGCTCGAGCTCGTCGAGCTCGATTTATGACGCTCGAAATCGACTCGACAAAAGGCGACAATCGCTGAAGCTCAGCTCGAGATCGATTGAAATCAAAATGTTTGACAGATTGTTCGAGCTCGGCTAGAGTTCGAATCGAATTCCACGTAAATTTACCATTAAAAACATATATAAAATATTATAATAGTTATATATAAGGGGTATTTTAGTAATCCGCTATATATCTCGAGTTGCTCGAGAGCCGCTCGACATTCCAAAACCTATGCTCGAGATCGATTAAACTCGAACTCAAGTTGGTTTGCAACCGTAGGCACAGCTAGGGCTGGTATTTTTTGACCGAAAATTGGACCGGACCGAACCGAACCGAACCGAACTGAATTGATGAGAAAATAAATCGAACTGAACCGACTCATGTGTAACAGTAACCGATTACCGAATTGTTATCGGTTCGGTATCTGTCCGAACCCATTAAGGTTCGGTTTTTACCGAACCGATAAGAATGTAAAAAGAAAAATTAAAATACTTGATAGATTAGGCTTTTGAATATGTATTAGTTAAATAAAATAATAAATTAAGTTAATAGACAACTAATCTAAATGTTTTAATTTAATTGGTCTTAAATCTTAATTAGTTAAAAGAAAAAAGTGACGGGTCATTAGGATTTAGGGGCTGAGGGCTGGGAGTGGGGGACCTGGGAAAAAAAAAGTGACGGATCATGTGTTTTTGTAGTGTTGCTGCTTAAGCGTGCTGCTGCTNTCACTTTCTTAAGTCTGTTGCTGCTGTTGTTCTTTATAATATTTTTTCCTTTTTTTCGGTTTAAAGTGAAATCAAACTGGAAACTATGGGCATTTGATGTGCGTATAAAGTCGATAAAAATCCAAAGCCACCTTTCTTTCCTCACAGCTACATGCATGTGATAAAAGTACAAGAAGAAAACAGAGAATGATGGATGTGTCTCAATAGACTTTTGTTCTAGCAAAAATTGTAATGCCTAGATGAATGATGCAAGTGTAACAACACATGATTAGTAAACAACATACAGTGGAAAATTTACAGGAAATGTAAAAAAAGCTTATGAATCAGCAAGAAATAAAAGCAACTGCAAAGAATTAAAATAGAAGTCAGAAATCATAAATTTGCATCAGCTCAACTTCATTTTTGGAATATCTGAATTAGTTGTAGACCAAAACCCACAAGCCTAAGATCATTCCAGCTTTTCATTTGAAGAGTACAGTAAAAATAAGCCAAAGGCTTCTATAAAATACAATTTAGCATGGTTGAGTAGAAGCCTTAGTGGACATAATTAATTATGAATCATAACTGGAATATAGGATTAATTATGACTCCTGGCATTAGTGTTTAAGTTTAGTGGTCTTAAACCAGTGATCTCTGTTTTTTATTATGTCATTTTTATCAACAACTATATACAAAACCAAACTCTGAAAAAAAAAAAACTGCACAGAAATTTTATCGAGTAGTACTTAATTAATTATTCATTACCCTTCAAATCAGAAATCACAGATTGCAGCAGAGTGTTGTTCATAATGAGGGTTTGTGGGCCCCTTACAAAGAAGCTATCAGAATCATTTTCAGCTGAAGACGAAGAAGAAGGTTTACTCGATACTTCTCTCGACTGGTAAGCCAAATGATGCCCAAACAGATGATTCCCCCATATATCATAAGTATAATTCTGTTCTTCCTCACATTCAACTTTTTTCCGGCTTTGCAGTTTTGCCCCTGGAGCCCGAGAGTGAGGAGCAATTGGGGAGTTCGAAGAAGCTGCAGAAGGTACAACAACAGTTGCAGAAGGTACAACAACAGCTGCAGAAGGTACAACAGCTGCTTTGCTAGCCACTTTCCTCGTCAAAACCGACTTCTCATGCGCGAAATCTTTGTCAAGTTTGGATTTTGAAGAAACTTCAGTATTATCCACAAGCTTATTGACCTTAGACAAATTTTCAGGGCCTTTACTTCTCTGAGAAAACGGGTTTTTAGCCTCGATAACCGGGTTTTCGCCTTTTCTTTTCGGTGTTGATGTGCATGCGCCTGTTGGTGACAAAGGAGATGAAGGGGTAGAATTGCCACTTTGACTGCTCGAGGCTTCGGAAAGTAGTACAGCTAAACCCGAGCTTTTCTTTTTCCTCCGTGATCTTTTTCCTTTCTCCTTTCCAACTCTAACCCTCAGATCACCACACGGCTCGATTATTTTGTGCTCTGTATCCAAATTCAAAACCGATGAAGGACTCGAAATCTCAGAAGATGGATCACAACATTCCAAGAGCAATGCCTCTTCACTGGAAACTGATTTCGCGATTTTCCAATTATGACTTACATTCAATGAATTCCACTTTGCAGAAGCCGTATTATTATTCATGTGGGGAAATAATAGCGAAACTATGAAATATATTAAAGAAGCCGCGAAAATCAACACGACAATGGCTTTCTTGACCCGCATCCAAAATATCGATCTTCGACAGAAATCGATCGAGCATGTGGGTACAATACTTGCTTCCATAGGTACCACTAAGATGCCAGCTGTCGACACCAGTTCAAGATCTCTTTTTACTGTTGCTGAAGTGAAATCAGAACTGTAAGATATGTGAAGCTTTGCTTGTTCGCCAGGTTGAAGAGAAAAGCCAGCACAATTATGTACAACAAACCCATCCAATCCACATTCTGCTCCCGAGACTTTGATTCGAACAACTTCGAGAGGAATATCTCCCGTATTCTTGGCAAATACCTCTTTTGTCATGGACTGTGAACAATAAGAAGTTTTTAACGTCTCTGGAAAAGAAAAATTCAGCTTACTCGACAAATTCGACTTAAATTCTAAACTCTGCACGGGATAATCATGCCCTTCATGGAGTACTAACGAAAGAGAGCCTCCAAAGGCTTGCAGAGATAACCACTCTACACCAGAGAGATTATTTCGAATTAGAGCCGAGCTTTTCCATTCACATCTATTGGAAGGTTGAAAAATGATGGGGCCAAGAGTAGCAACACCGTACGGATGAATAAAAGCTTCAGTCGATGAATCTTTGGCTATCGAAAAACCGTACTTTGTAGGGCCAATAGTATTATTATTACCCACCAAAGTATTGGAAGAAGATGGCTGTAGAAGTATCTCGGGTATTCTGCAATTGTTGATGACTTCCACAGAGTTTAGAATGAGCTGCATCACGATTGGTTTTTGGGTCGGGTTTTTTACGGTTATCCATTGAGAAGAATAATTTCCGACCAGAACCACTGGAAAGAGTATGTCTTTCTTATCGAGAATAGAGAGTGAGCTCACGGTAGATTGAGATTTCCAGTTCTTCAGTATCAGTTCATCTGATTCTCTGGTGTTCTCTACCTTCACATAAGAAAAAGTGAACAAAAAAGTATGATTATTTTTATCGATAATCAATTCAAAAGATAACGAGAAGATAAACTCACAGATACAAGAATATAACATAAAGACGATAAAAGCCACACTTTCTGGTGATTGATCATTTTTTTGGTTCTTTTTGGATATATCACATCGAAAATTTTATTGTTCATTGCATTGACCATAAAAAGTTCATACATTTTAACTGAGGTATGAAGAACTAAACCATAAAGGATACTTTTATTGCTAAACAGATCAAAAACCCACCTTAACAAAGATCATGACACACAAACAACAACAACAACAACAACAACAAAACAACAACAACAATATATATATATATATATACATAAAGGCATAATCTCACATACCTTGACACTAGAATGCGGCAACAACCCACTGCTGAAGAATCTCTCCCCGCCATTAACATAATCAACATTAATCCTCTGAGTATATCCAACAGACGATTCTAACAGACACCCAGAACAAACACCAATCACATCGCTGCACGGGATTTCCATCCGAGAAAAACTCGTGTCATTGACCAGTACAGTTATTTTGCAGCTTGGGTCAACTTCACGAGTTTCCATATTAGCATAATGAACAAAAGCAACTTGTGTGGTGGCGTTGGGGAAGAGAATAATTCCTTCAAGAGATTTAATTTCGAAACTTGCTTTACTCTCCCCATCTTGATTCACCTTGGTAAGCCTCAATGAATACGGGGCATCATTTCTAAGAGACAAGGCAACACGAGCTGACTTGCTAGTATTGCATTTGCATGGAGCTAAGGTCTCAAGAGATAATGAAACAAGACCTGTAGTTTTTAAAGCAGTCTTTTCGAGACTCATTTCTACCTCAAGAGGTACCACTACAGTTTCAATCTCACTGTTTGGAGTCCTCAGCAGCTTCATACAGAGAGCCCCAACAATTTTCCCTTCAAAAAAATGGCCAGAAATATCTAATTCCACAAAAGTCTCTGTTTTTTTAGGACCAATCACCCAATTTTCACGAGGCCTCAATGCAATTAATGGTTTACCATCTCCACCACCTCTTTCTACAGCCAACCAGTCTTTAGCATTCAAGACATTATAGTCACTCGAATAATCTCTGTGATGAGCACGGCAAATAGATTTTGACAATCGAGAGGTATTATTATTTCCTGATGAAATGGATATCCAAGCAGTTAACTCCTCCACATGAAGTGTTTCATCAAGAGAGTTGAACAAAGATAAACTCTTTCTCCGCCGACTACCAGGGGAAATGTCGAGACTACCCTCAGAATGTATCTGATAAGGGGACTCTACAGAAAAGCCTTTCCCCTGAATCAAAAACCCACCTAAACTCGTCTGTATGATTAGTTTTGCTGAGGCTAATCCCAGACGTGTGGGGAGAAAAACGAAACATATCGATGCATTTTCCCCTGGAGCCAACAATAAATCACTCGAATCGCATGGATAAAATTGGGGGTCACTACTAGAAGGATCATAGATTCTCAAAACATTATTTTTATCTAAATTCGTCACATTTAAATAGGCTAAGGAGGAATGGTACATATTCCTATGCCCCCAATTAAGCACCGAAGGGTTTATTTCCACAGGTGGTGTGGACAAGCCATCTTCGAAGCTAAATGAAGACCCATTGGTATCAATCGTTTTGTCCAATAGAGGGTTAACACAAGAAGAAACATCAGTCCTTAGGCCATTTCTTGAGATGGATTCACCAGATGATAACTCAGGAAAACCATCTTCTTGGTATGAATAACAAGAAACTTTTCTCCCACACAAGAACCTAAAGTTGCCTTGGTAAGGTAACTCATTCAGATTACGTTTCCCCTTTAACACAGATGAAAAACCTTCAGATTGAAGCTCAGATGCATCTAATTCCTCCAATTCAGCACCAATTTCGTCATCTTCAAACACAGACAGTGTTGATGGGAAACAAAATAAATCGGAAGGATGACATAAATTCTGTGAATAATGTTGCCTAACTGGATTTCTTAACACTGATGCTGAACCTACATAACCATCAGCCACACCTTGAGAGTCAAAATTTCGGCACCCCTCGAATTTGCACTGATTTTGCACTTCTTTTACTGCACAAGGCTCGCATACGGCCAGAATGAAAACAGCAGACAAGAAAACCACCAGAAAGCAAACATCCTTAGCAGAGGAAAAGAGCCCCCTGAAAAAAATGCAAACAAAGGAGCTGAATCAGGATGAAATTCTACACGAGCCCTTCAAGTAATAAAATAGGATGACAGAACAATAATCAATACCAAATATTGATCATTTGATAAAGAAAGCAAGCAATCTGAAAAAAATATTCCAAAATCTTCAGAATTGGAAAAAAATTCATCAACAAAAACTACAAAAGAATAAAATAGAGAGACAATAACCACTTGCGGACAAAAGCAATTGCTTTACATTAACTTCTCACAGCTTAAACAACCCATTACTAAGTAAAGGTGGGTTCTTTAAAGGAAAGAAAATAATAGCAGAAAAACGTCAAAGATTTTCCCATGAAGACAGCCCCGTATAGTGGCACCGTTGTTACTTCAAATATGACAAAAAATTAAAGTAGCATCAAAGTAAAATTGAGCAAAACCCACTTCATGATAGCATGCCACAGTCAGAAGTGAAGTTAAGTAAAACGTTTTGAAATCAAATACACACACTCAGAACAGAACGTTACAGAGAGTGATTGGAAAAACACTCCATATGCTCTGCGCAAAAAAAAAAAAAAAAAGAAAATCAAGAAAAGAAAACCCATCAGTAGCACAAACCCTTTTGCTCTTTTTCAAGCGTTGTAAGGAAAAAAATGACGGCGGCAAAATGAGAACGGGTTATTACCGGTGATAGAACATGTGGCTAAGCTGCTTTTTGTGAGCCTTGATCATTAGGGTTTTAGAAGCCATTGTCAGAGCATAAGACAACCATCTACTTCATGCATTAGGATTTTCCTGATTGCCTCAGGGATTTGTGGAAACTTTTTAGGGCTTTGGATTTAAGCCCAAATTATTCATTTTTTTGTACAGAAATAAAGAGCACACACCTGATAAACAACGAATGAATGACCTCGGACGACGAAAGAGCAAACAAAAAAATAAGATAAAATAAAATAACCCTTTCAAGTCAAGTTACCTTTATGCCCATGTCCATGCGTATCATAATTTTGACTTATTGTGATTTGTGTTGACTAATTTTACTTATTAACATTAGAAGTTAAGAGAAAAGAGAGGAAAAATTTTCCCATTCTATATAATTTCATAATGCGCTGAGCCTTAAACTTTCATGATTCGGAATCCTGGTAAAAAATCATGTTTTGGAGTTAGATTTAGATATAAATTGATATTTGTATTAATTGTATTTTAATATCATTTACTATTATAACCATTGAATTGCAAATATATTTTAAAAGTTGATAACTTTTGTATTTTTTATCAGTTTACATATATAATATATCAAATTAATTATCTTTTGATGAGCTTCGATTTGACATCCATATTGTATATATAAAATAAATAAATTATATTTATCTTTATAATAATAATATTATTTATTAAAATTAATTAGAAAATAAAATTATTTATTAATTAATATATTTATGTTTAATGTAGTTATATATTATAAGGTAGAAAATTTATTATAATATAACACATATAAGTCGCTTAAGTAACATGTGTCATACTAAAATATATAATAATATATACTCCCTCATATTTTTATTATTTGTCACTTTGGCTTAATTGATCATTGATATAAATGTCGTTTTAGATATTTTATTCATATTTTTCTATTTTTAACCCTTCATCTAATACACAGCGTCTCTTCATATCCCATCCCATAACATCCATTAAATAGGGTTAATATTGTCAAGAAAAAAAAATATTAATTAGGGTGTTGCATTTGAATTGATATTAAGAAGTCTATTTGTATTTTACTATTTATTTATATATAAATATAAAAAAATACAAAAGAGTAATATATATCCTTATAAATAAAATTTAAATTTATTTATCAAACTAAATTAAATTTTATCAATTAATATATTTATGTTTAATGTAGTTATATGTTATAAGGTAGAAAATTTATTATAATATAACACATATAAGTCGCACAAGTAACATGTGTCATACTAAAATATATAATAATATATACTCCCTCATATTTTTATTATTTGTCACTTTGGCTTAATTGATCATTGATAAAATAAATATCGTTTTAGATATTTTATTCATATTTTTTCATTTTTAACCCTCCATCTAATACACGGTGTCTCTTCATATCCCATCCCATAACATCTATTAAATAGGATTAATATTGTCAAGAAAAAAAATCTTAATTAGTGTGTTGCATTTGAATTGATATTATGAAGTCCGTTTGTATTTTACTATTTATTTATATATTATAAAAATTACAAAACAGTAATATATATCCTTATAAATAAAATTTAAATTTATTTATCAAAATAAATTAAATTATATCAAATAAAATTATAAATTATATTATAAAGTAATAGAAATTGGTATGTATTCTTTTAAAAATAATATTTATTTCAAATCCAATTGGTATGTTGTCAATGTAATAAAAATAAATAATTATTTATATAAATTCTAAAATTACATATAAAGTTAAAAAACTTTGAAGCACAATTGATACGGCACTTGATGTATTAGGCATCTAATTAAGTAAAAAACTTAATATATATTGCTTAATATTAAACAAACATATTTTACACTTATGCATATACATATCACCATATTATTTCTATTTATTTAAGATATATATTTTTATACTTATGTAATAGTAAATAATATCGATATTTTTATATGATATAAGTAAAAAAATTCAACACGGGTGACATTTTCATTTAATGTACGGGTGTTTAATTATTATGATTAAAAAAAATATAATTTGACAATTGAATTAAAATTAAAAGTAATGTTTTATATAAAATTAAATTATTTAGTTTTTTAAAAAATAAAAAATTTAATATTTTTTATAAAAGCTTTCTAATTCAACGGCCGTGTAATACACAGGTATTGTGCTAGTTAACCTTTATAGCCATTGCCAATAGGTCCAATAGCATGAGACAATACGGTTCTTTTGCTTTTATTTAGGTCAAAATGTTGTACTAGCAACAATCTTTTTCTTTGATTTAAAATTTCCAATAAAATATGATTTAAAAACAAAAGTAGACATTAAATCAAAAGGTTAAAAGTAGTTCATGTTCTCCCTTGATATATATGTGGCGTATGGAATTGGAGTAATTTCAATTTCTTCAAAGTAATTAAGAATCTAAAATTATAAAACCTGCAAGACGAATTCGCTTCATTTTACGCTAACTGGTTGTTGCATCTTGTCTTTAAAAGATACAACAACTCTGTCTTATAATCTTTATCACATCAAACTTTCGGGCTATGGCAAACTTAAATAAAGCAAGAATGGTGCACAAATATGCATGTGAGCATGAGGTTTTATGAGTTGCAAGAGTACATATGAACTATGATGTGTGTTATGTGTACTTCCACACATCATATTTGGACAACTAATACCATATAATGGATTACTAATAGCTATTGTAATGAACATGAACAGTCGGGTGTTAAAGTTGTCGTTTTCAGGTGTTAAAAACACCAATTATTTCACTTGGAACTATCGAAATTTACGGGTAAATTCAAAATGTCTAGTTTCAATTAACTTGTTGAAGGACACCAAATCGAAGTCAATTTTAAATTTAATCTAGTCTAGAAATTTGTATTATAAGGGTGGGATCAATTTCAAAGTTTAATATTATTTTAAATTGTCCATGTTTATCCCGTAGTCCAATTATTATCTTAGACTAAAAGTCCAAGTCCCAACGCTCGTGTTGACATGGTGGGTGTGCGTGTCTGGCCAAATCAACACCTACACATGGTGTATAACTTTAGTTAGAGCATCTCTAATTCATTCTTTTGAAAGAGTAAAAAGTTATCCACCTCATCTAGATAGAAAGTGTGTGAATAATTTATCTCTTTTGAAAGAGTAAAAAGTTATCCACCTCATCTAGATAGAAAGTGTGTGAATAATTTATCCCCCAATGCGTTAGATTATGGGTCCTTTCATGCTTATGTGTAAAAAATTAATGTTAATATTGTCAAGCTCACTTTCTAATTTCTCACATTCTTTCTAACATAATGACTCAGCATTTTGATAATTATTTGACACAAATTTTGAGCTTTTCATAAACTTGGAAAAATCCCACCCTTACATTTATCCAAGAAAACATTTGAGAATTTATTTGAATGCAGTATAATTATTTGATGAGTTACAACTAAAATTTAAAAAACTTATCAATAATAATGTCTTGAAAAGTATGTTCATGATATTTGTTTGTTGAGTTATTGCAATTTTAATATTTTGTTGTTTTATTTTGAACCGATTAAAAAAATATTTATTGTGTGGTTATACATATTGTAACTGAGAAGTTATTGAATAAATAATAATTTTATAAATTTGATGATATAAATAAAATTTAACCGAATCAACAAAAAATAACATCATGCATATACTTATTGGAATTTGTGGTTTTTTTCTAATATACTCTTTGATTTTATTAATAATTGAATAAATCCACATATACAAATTGTATGGTTGTTGAATGGATGCATTGGAGACAACAATTCAAATGAAAGTCCCATTCTTTTAACATTCAGTTCATGCAGATTAAACATTAATCCATTAATTAACATGTGTTCAAATTTAATTAATGTTGAAAGTTGAACATTGGAGATGCTCTTATAGTGATCTATGTAAATCTTTTTGCTATACGAATTTGAGTTATACTTGGGATAAATCTCTTGGACGGTTGGAATTCCACATTGAACTTTTTATGTTCATTAAATGACTGACTTTAATTATTTATTTTTCACTCACTAGATACTAGTTTTAAAAATATAAAATATATCATGAGCATCTATTCAAAATATAAGTTTTCTACATAATTTAATCCAACAATAATTACTTTTAAAATTATAAAATTCAATCAACACTCGAGAACTTTTTTTAATTAACTGATTTTCTAATATCCATTTTTCACTAAATTTTGATCACCAACATTTAGATGATGGTATTGCAGGGTGTGCAAACCCAATCCCACATCGAAAAATTAAAGGTTCCAAGTCCAATATATAAGCTTGGTGGGCTACTCCTTCTATTGCCAATTGATTTTAGAATAGAACCCCATTTGAGCTTGTATGTTGGGTTTGATGGAGAACTGAGTTTTGAGTTGTCGATCCTAACAATTTGTATCAGAGCGACGGTTAGTAGCCCAATTGCGACGTGGATGACGCGGCATGTTCCCATGGAGCCGGTGGACGGCTGGTGGATCCGTGTACTTTGTGTCGAAAGTCTTCCTGACGAAAGGGTGGTTAGGCAGCGGGTTCAGTAGGTGATAATGGTGGTACAAGATGGTCGGATCGTATGAATTTTGTTCAAGGAGAGGCCCAATGTGGTCTTGTGTTTGAGGGGAGGTTTGTAGTGTGTGCAAATCGGAAAATTAAAGGTTCCAAGTCCAATATATAAGTTTGGTGGGCTACTCCTTCCATTGCCAATTGGTTTTAGAATGGAACTCCATTTGGGCCTGATGGAGAACTGAGTTTTGAGTTGTCGGTCCCTCAATTGGTATAATAGCCACTGTTGGTAGCCCAATTGCGATGTGGATGACGTGGCATGTTCTCCGTGGAGCCGGTGGACGGCTGGTGGATCCGTGTGCCTTGTATCAAAAGTCTTCATAGCGAAAGGGTGGTTAGGCGGCTGGTCCCTTGGGTGATAACGGCGGACAAGATGTCGGATCTTATGAATTTCGTTCGAAGGGAGGCCCAATGTGGTCTTGTGTTTGAGGGGAGGTTTGTAGGGTGTGCAAACTCAATCCCACATCGAAAAATTAAGGGTTTCAAGTCCAATAGGTAAGTGTGGTGGGCTACTCCTTCTATTGTCAATTGGTTTTAGAATGGAACTCATTTGTGCTTGTATGTTGGGCTTGATGGAGAACTGGGTTTTGAATTGTCGGTCCTAACAGGTATTAAGTGGATGCTTTATTATATCTTTAAATTAAAACTAATGAAATTTCAACCATATTATTATAACATAATTTTAATGGCAATTTGATTGGATATTCCTATGCTGCTACTCTTCTTAGAATGTTCCACTATACCAAAAATTCTAATTAAAATATTTCGATGAAATTAGTTTTTCATTGGAGTGTTCATTTGAATTTATGATTCCTAACATTTGAAACAAAATTTGAAAAAGACCAATAAAAATTACAACGATAAATTGTTAGAATCATCAAATTTCAACTGAAATTTAAAAAAAAATTTAATTTATAGAGAATATTCAATATTGATCTCTTTATAATTTTTCAATAGAAATTATACAATTGAAATTTCGTTAGGAATTTTTATTCAACTATTATAATGTGGAATTTTCCAAAATGGAATATTGTCATTCTTTTTAGCAGTCTACATAATGATGGTTTCTTAGGATAAAAAAAACTAGTGTATACCCCGTGCGATGCACGGGAATAATATTGAATTAACAATATTATAAATAGACATCGAGTTTGAGTCACTCAATGGCGGAAGTGGAAACTACTATTGATCTAGATGAAGAAAAAAAATAATTATAAGTTAAAGAGAGGATAAACAATACTTAATAATTATAAATTAAAGATTCGAGGTCAAACAATGTAAAATTATTTTGTATAAGAGAATAAAAAAATTTGATTACACACCATTTCAAAATTATTATTATTATACTTTTTTGTATGGTTAGCTTATAATATTTGTAAAAATATTAGTAATTAGACCGATGAAAATTAACTTCTTAAAGTAGATAATGGATTTATAGTAGTAATTATGAATTGGTTTCTATTTTATTTTCTTTTTTCTTTTTAAAGATTATGAATTTCTAGTAGTAATTATGAATTGATTTTTATTTTATTTTTTCAAATCTGTATAGATAAGGGATGAGATTTTTTAAACACGTGAGACGTATGCAATGAGATTTTCTAACACAAGAGATAAACTCGTGTAGATTTATACTAAAAACAGGAAAAAGAAAAACAAATATTTATTGTCAAACAACGATTTTGATAAACTAAAAAACAGAAAAAAGAGAAACAAATCTTTACACAATTAATGAGCCGATTTTTTTGTCTATTCAGATTTGTTCAACAATTACTATATGTAGGATATATTTAATAATTTTTGCGGGAAAAGGTTTCTAAATTTGTAAAAAGGTTAACCATATAAATTGTGACGAATAAGATATAAGCAAGAAACAAAGATAAAGGATTAATGTTCTTAATATGTCTATTATTTATAGTAAATTTTCGCAAACTCTACAACGATCATAATTACTATGTCTCAAAAAAATTGGGCTCGTCATTTTCGAGTAGGCCAATTCGGTCAAATATTATTCTCATTTTCAATCATTCAGGTTAAAGAATTATATATTGAAATGATTATGGAAAATTAGAAAATGACACTTGAGAAATTCACTTATAGCATGTGTATAAAAAAGATACTGATAAAAGGTCCAACTGTAGATGGTCGGCAGGTAAAAAAAGTATTCCTTCACATTGGTTTTTGTAGACCGGAATTTGACACACACATGGATTCTTACATATCATAAAAGAATAAAGTAGCTGATTTTATTCGCTATTTTTCAATATAATCTATTATTTTTTCAGATATACTAGATGGTTAGTTTGGTGTCATTTTCGGGTACTTCTTTTATTGGGTCGATTTCATATATGTATTTATAAGAAAAAGTCGTACTTTTTATAAAAACTGCATAAACATAAGTATTTGATAGCAAACAATGCATTTTTCTTCACAAAGTATGACTAGTTGACCTATGTAACAGTTTGGCTGGCTTATATAAAAACTTGCGTTTCCTTTAATCCTAATTATTATAATAAGCATGATTTTTTTTTTAAATATATTAAGAGACTACTAATATTCAATAATATAAATTTCAAATTTCACAAACAGTCATAAAAATACACTCAATTAGTCAATTGTACATTTTTTTAAAGTTATTTCCCCGTCCTCATCTGAATTTATCGGAAAATTCCACAAATGAGTCGAGTTTTTGGAATTGCCGATATTAGTTGACCACTCTAGCAACCATTGTATCCAGGTTCATCATGGAACTTGCAATTGCAATTTGGTCTTTATTTTTTACCTAAAAACTTGGAGAACTATTGATAGGATCCAATCTATGTTATTTGATTCCAATTCGATTTCATTATTCGTGATTTGTATTCGGAAATCTAACCATTATTCGTGCGATGCATGAGGGTTTCATACCTTAGAATATTTTTTTAAAAAATTATTTTAACAATATATTAACTCGTTGACCCGTTTATATTAATATAAATAAATAATATATTAACGTATATTTATTTTTAATACAAAAATAATAATAATTTTACATATTTTGGTTCTTCATAATACTCAAATATTATTCTACTAAAAATTTATTAATGTACAATGTCATATTATTCATAACACTTATAGAAGTAATATTATTTTTTATATAATGATAAATATTTAATGTATATTAAAATTATTTATTGATGTAATTAATTTAAAAATATATAAGCAAATTTAATGTTTGTTAGAAATGTGACTATATGTAAGTTAAGATAAAATGGAATGTATAAAAAAAAATTCGCTTATGATATTTTTTTTTTTAAATATTTGAATAAATTTTAAATTCAAAATACAAATCAACGGCCAGTTTTTCAAAGAATTCAAAAAAATTACCAATTATAGTAAAATATAAATTTGTAGGCGCATTTTTACTNAGATATATATATATATATATATATATATATATAAGTTTCATTATTTCTTAAAATAGTATGTGTTTCCCTCCAGAAATAATTCTATTTACTATAGCTGGAACTTAATTAATCAATTTATGACATAAAGTTGCAAAATTAATAAGTCCGATTTTGGTATAAAGTGGATGATTTTATGGTATAAGGTAGGTGATTTTATTTGAGATATGTGATGGTCATTTTTATCTCTGGTAGAAAATGTGTTGTTATTAATAAATATAATTTTAATATAAAGTGGGTTGGGGATCTTATGGTATAAATCCATTTGATTTTAGTTACTCCGTTTTACTTAATAAATTTATATAATGTGCTATTATAAATAGTTATTTTGATAGCGATTAATCCCTCGGCCCCAAATTTTTCTCCGCTAGTCTCCTCCAATTGACAGCAGTCGGCCTTCCATAGTCGCCACCGAGCTTCGCCGGCGGTCGCCGGCCCTTGGCCGTTTGGCTCATGTCCCCAATTTTTCGCTCTGCTGTCCGTCTTCCATGGAGGTCGGCCTCGCCAGTCGCGATGGGACTTCGTCTTTTCCGGCGCTAACTAGCGGTTTCACGGTGGTGGCTCCTCTGTTAGGCGGTGGTGGAGCCGTGGTGCGGTTCCGGGGGCGGGACACGACTCAAATGCTCGTCAACCTTCTTGTTTGGGCGATTGAGCGTTGCTGCTGTTTGACGTCATTCTCCCCGCTGTTCTCGGCTTTTGGGTCAGGGGTCGTCGCGTCCCTTCTCCTGCCAGTGGTGTTGGTCGGAGTGGGATGCGGCGGTGCGGCGGCGTTGGGCGGCTTTGGGCAGCTTCCAGGCGGTCTGGGGTTGGGGCTGGGGTCGTGGCACTCCTTTGTCCGTTTGTGACAATTTGGTGTTGTGGCCGCGGTGCGGGGTGGCTTTGTGTGGTTCTGGGGTTCGTGTTTCGACACCGTTAGGCAACCGAGTGGTTTGGGCAGTTTCGGGGTCGGTACACATAGCTGCGGGATTCACAGTCGCCTTGTTTCTACTGGTTCGGTTAGGTGTAGCTACTTTGGAAGGGCTTAGTTAATTTTGTTGCTTTTGTTTTGTTTAGGTTTGGTAGCTTAGTTTCTTTAGTATTTATTTTATCTGGTTTGTGTTATTTGTGTTGTGCTGTAATAGGACTTGTGTTTTTGGTTTGGGTCGTTGTCCCCTGTGAGCCCGAGTGTCAAACTTATTACTCCGTTGGGGTCCGACACTAGGGTATTACCCTGTTGGGGTCCTTGTAGTTGTTCTAGTTGTTTCTGTTGTTGGTTAATTTAGTTGTGAGTGTGTTTTTTATTCTAGCGTTGCTAGTCGGGATTCTAGGCGGGCTTCTGACCTGTCCTCCCACTTTTTTAGCTGTTGGTTACTGTGTATTCAGCCGTTGGCTGCTGTGTATTTGCACATTTGTGCATTTTGATTTATAAAATTTTCTATCATTTTGGGAAAAAGAAAATATTTTGATAGCGATTCACTAGACTTGAGGCATGTGATGATCATTTTAATTAAGTATAAAGTGGGGCATTTTACTTAATCCTTTAATTTGAATATTAGTTAAATAATTAATTGAGTAACAACTGGATATAATTTAGGAAAAACTGAATATTTTTTATGACTTGATTAATTTTTTTTCTTTTTTATATTTGTTAAATGCATAATAATTAGCAGCCATATATAAATTAGGAAAAAGTCGAATATTAGTTAAATGATTAATTAAGTAACAACCGAATATAATTTAGGACTTGATTAAAGAACTATTGTTGGATATTAATTCAATGTATAATAATTAACAGCTAGATGTAAGTTACAAAAAAAGTGGATATTAGTTAAATGATTAACTAAGTTACTGGTATGATTAATTAAGTAACAACCGAATATAAGTAGGACTTGATTAAAGAACTATTGTTGGATATTAATTCAATGTATAATAATTAACAGCTAGATATAAGTTACAAAAAATGTGGATATTAGTTAAATGATTAACTAAGTTACTGGTAGGAATTTTCGGCAGTCAAAGAATGGAAGGAATTTTCAGCAGCTCGAGTGTATTAGCTGGTACTTGGTAGTTTGTTTTAGAGTTGGTAGATATTTGCTATGTGCAGGATTGGATCATTTGTTGAGTCTGTTTTGTTGTGTGTCACTTGTAGGCTTTGGCCATCTGTGTTGGTTCTGTTTCTTTGGAGTGATTGTGGAGTGGTCTAGTTTGGGTGTCAGCTTGATCCTTTGGACAGTGGCTGTTGTCGGTTTGCTTAGTGTTGGTTAGTAGACTAAGTGATGTAGGAAATCATACGAGTAAGAAAGATAAACGAGATACAATCTCGATAAAACTCACAAAACTCATCAATATCTTATTTCATTTCAATAATCAACTGAATAACACCAAAGTAAAACTCATCAATATCTTATTTCATTTCAATAATCAACTGAATAACACCAAAGTAGTATCTCGATAAAACTCACAAAACTCATCAATATCTTATTTCATTTCAATAATCAACTGAATAACACCAAAGAGGAGGAGTCCTTTAAATAAGGCTCCTAAAACCCTAATACTAACTTGTCCAACAAGACAAGAATCTTAACAATACTAACTTGTCCAACAAGACAAGAATCCCACTAATAATAATAATAATAATAATAATAATAATAATAATAATAATAAAGAGGGAAATAGATAATTAGATTGAAGATTTTAAAATATTTATCTCCATCACTAAGGTTTCGGGTGGATCCCGCCTTAGCTACGAGTCGTAGTTTGTGTCTCTAGGCTGTCGTGGGCGTGTCCTCTCATTTTTAGTTCGTGCGCGAGTTGGGTTGGGTGTCCGTTGTATTCAAACTTTGTGCGGTTTGTTGTTATAATATCCCTATGATTTTGAAAAAGAAAAAAAAAAAAATTAACTAAGTAACAACCAGATATAATATAGGAATTGCCGGATATTTTTTTTGAATCTGCTATTTTTTTTATTGGGAATCGTAGGATACATAAACAATTATACGTTTATATATTGATTAATTATCAAAAGTATATAATTTAGAAAAGTTGATGGAATTGTCAGATATTTAACTAACAATTGTATATTTTTTTCGAAACAAAAATCATACTTGAGTTACAATCAAATCACACATTTGTCGGTTTTTGTTTAATTGACATAAAATCAATTCGTGATTAATTCACAGTTTTTTTATGGTGTGAATAATTTCAATAATTTCAATAATTTCAGTATTTTGTGAAATCTTTAGTGTATAAACTGTCTGTTTGAAAAATGAATTTCACTGGTTGTAGGTCGAGTTTGAATTTTTCAAGTGCATTTATAAAGGCTAAGGTTTCTTTCTCGTGTGTAGTATAATTGCGTTCAGCTGGCTTAAACCTTCCTGATACCCATTTGAATAACAGTAATCGTTTGCTATTGGTTTTATCCAATTCTATTTGCATAGACTGACTTAAAGGATTTTCACTTTGTCATTAGATTTCTCTAATTTAGAATCTTAAGATTCACTTTTTACATCCAAACTATCTTTAGTCATCCGTCGTATGAAGGATTTAACTTCAGATGGTTTGTTGTTCATGATAAACTTATTAAACTCTTCATATGCATCTGGGATTGCTTGAAGGATTGCTCCCCAAGTATCTTGACTTGCATCAGTGTTTAGAATAAGTAAATCACTAGGCTTTGGGAGATAAAGCCGTGGTAAATGAGTACATAGTCTTTTTAAGGACTGTACCGCTCTAGTTGCATCATCTGTCAATTTTCATGGTACTTTTTCTGAAATCATTTTTTGTAGTAACTCTCTTTTTTTTGCAAGACTTTTTATAAAACCTTTTTCTCCAATATATGTTAGACATCCAAGAAATTTTTGAATTTGATTTCTATTTTGAAGCTGATTAGGAAACTGATGTATTTTTTCAAGTAAATGTTTTTGAGGTTCAATATAGCCTCCTTCTACTATTTTCATTCCCAAAAATTCTGTTTCGGTTTTGCAGATTTTTTCTTTTTCTTTACTTAAAATATCTCCTTTATTGCCTAACTGTATTAAACCTTTTGCAAGTTCTTTTAAATGATTTTCTTTTGATCTTTGTGTAAAAATAATTATATCATCTATATAAGCAAGACTTATTGATTCTAATCCTTTAAGATTATTATCCATAAATCGTTGATATATGCTAGGTGCTTGTTTTAATCCAAATGGCATTACATTGTATTCATAGTGGTTTTGAGGTGGACAACTAAATGCCGTTAAAGGTTTAGTTTTTTCATGTAACCTTAACTGCTAATACCATTTAGCATCTAATGTACTATACCATTTTGCCTTTTTTATTCGACTAAAAATATAATCTTCTCTTGGTAATTTATATGCATCTCCTCTAGTAGCTTTATTCATTTCTTTGTAATTTATAACCATTCTACGTTTTCCTCTTTTTAATTCATTATGATTTTCTACATAGAATGCTGGCGCACTATGTGGACTTGTACTAGGTTGTATAATACCCTTTTCTAACATTTTAGTAGTTTCTTCTTGAAATTCTTTAACATCTCTTTCTGTATATGTTATTCTTTTTTGGCACATTTACTTCTTTGTTATGATCTATTAATTCTATTTTTACTATCATACTATTCGTGTTTTTATTTGGATCTAATGGATTTTGACTACATATTTTTTCTAATAATTGATTAACGTGTTCTTCTAAAGTTATACTTATTACTTTATGAATTTGAAATGAAACGTTTCGTAAGATCTCCCCCCGTATGAAAGAGGACGTATTATATATTTTTGTAGTAATTATTTTACTAGACTACGTTTCTAGTTGTGGACATCTAAGACTTATACTATTTAATTAGTCTTTGAATAAATGGACTGTATAACTTAAGAAAGTTATTTCCAATTATTAACGGTAAACCTGTATTTTTATAAAGACTTGGTAAACTGAAATCGTTTTTCTTCTATTAATAATACTAAGTCTGTTGCTCTATAATCAATACTTATTGTTTTGTTATTTGCAATTCTTACTATAATAGGTTTATCTAATTTTCTCCAATATTTACTAGGTAATATGGACTCTTTTGCTAGACGTATTGTTGCTCCTGTGTCTATATATGCTAGTAGAAGTTTGTTAAATAATTTAACTTTTATAAATGAACTGTTTTTACTCATCTTCTGATTCGGATGATTCTAAATCACTATCTGTTTCTGATTCTAAATCATATATATCAAAGTCTAATAATTCGCCTTCTTCGTATTCTTCTTCGATAGGTTCATAGCCTAAAGAAAATATCAATTTTTACTTCTTTTCTTTTTCTGGCATGTTTTTAGGGTATTCATTTGCATAGTGTCCTATTTCTTGACATTTCCAACATCTACAATTCTTTTTTCCTTTAGGACAATATTTAGGTTTTCCTAAGTATTTTCCTTGTTTTCTAAAATTTCCTTTATATTTTGATTTCCATGGTTTTTTAACTGTCTTATATCTTCTTGGTTTATATCGTCTATTAAACTTATTGTATTTATAATTTCGTTTCTTTTTGTATGGGTTATAACAACTAACTTCTTGCGGTACACTTCCTAATTGTTTGCAACATCTTGAATCAATTTTTGTCATTTCATAATGTTCTAATTTCCTTATACAAAGTTCATCTCTATATTCTTTTGCATATTTTTCTAAAATTCCTATAGTTTTTTCTTCTTTTGTTTCACTAATTTTCTTCTGAATGTATTTATTCATTTCATTTTTAAGCTTACTTTCAACTATTTCTATTAGTCCTGATCTATCTTTAATTTTATAGAAATTTTCTCTTACTTGACAGAAAAAGTTTCTATGTAGCATATATTACATAACTTCATATTTGTTAGAAATCTAACAACCTTATCTTTTTGTGTTTCTTTTGATTCTTGTTCTGTAATTCCTAAAAAAAATTTTAATAAATCTTTTGCTAATTTTTTTAAGGCTGATATTTTATATTCTGCTCCCGTTTCTGAACCACTGGCTTCAAGATTTAATAAAATTTGAGTATTTTCTAGATAATTAAATAATACTCCAGATGTTTTATATCTTATATAATTAGCAAAATCGGTTAATGTCATTCCATTTATCATCGAGTCATTTGTTTGAACTAATAATTTTAATTGATTAGTCCAAGTAACTATTAAATCTTCTGCATTTGTTGCACAATCTATATTTAATATTCCACTGGATAAATTTCTTTCTTTCTCTAAATATGCTTGTGGTATATTTTTCTTTATTTTTTCTTGATGATAGCTATAATCATTTCTATATATAAAATCTCTAAAACTGCTTTCTACATAATTATTCTGTGAAGTAGATGCTTCATTATTATTTGTTCTAGGTCGCTTTGGTGATAATGGTGGTGTTGTATGAATTTTTTGATCAATCATATTAAACGTTGGTTCATCTTCATCTTCGCTATCTATTCCGTAAATTATTCATTGTTTATCTTCATCATCTATTTTTGCCATTTTAGTTTCTTCAATATTACATTTTTCTAATAATTGGGTTAATCTATCTATATCATCCATTAGAACCTGTTGGCGGTTCTATTCGAATTGGTTTAAATAATTCTTTCCGTGATTTATCTTTTTGTACTAAATTTTGTAGTTCTTTTATTATTTCTTTTATTTCGTCTAATTTTTCGAATGTTTCTAATTGGGTCTTTTTTATTATTTCTATAAGTGTTCCTATTTGTTCTGACATTTTTGGTGAATCACTCATTATTTATATATATATATATATATATATTTTTGAGTTTTGCTCTCAGCAAAAGTGGGAGTGTCAATAGGCTTAAAAGTGAAACTTGTCACTCAAAGACATGATGAAGGTAGTGCCCTTACGGGCAGGATCGAATTTTTGACTTTTTAGATATTCATGTGGACCAGTACACGAAAATTGGTATGTGAACTGAAATTTCATCTGCATTATGTCGAACACTCTCATATGTTCAAATGTTTTATATTTATAAAATAATTTGTTAATGTGTAAGTAACTATAATTTATATTTATAAGATAATTAATTTATCAAATAACAGTGTCAACTCATGAAGATGAGCTTGATAAACATGTTCCAAATAGTCTGACTGTCGATTTTCTTAAATTTTTAATTAAATAATAAATAAAGGTCCAATTAATTTTCAGTATAAAAAAATGTCCGCTGCTAGATGCCTCGCGCATGCTATTGATTATTGATGAACAAATGCGCGTAATAAGCTAATCATGAAGCATTGCTCCTCAAAGGGCTGTCAAATATCCCAATCACATAATTACACTTCTAATAATCAAAATATACTGTTTATTGTAATTGGTTAGTAGTAAAACACTAAAATGTCACCATATATTATCAATGTATTAATTATTAAATATATATATATTTAAAGCCATACATTAAAATATAATATAAAAAAGTATGGTATTCTAAAGCATCAGCACTTAATTAAAAGAAAATATACTACGGAGTGTAGTAGTCAAAACGTCGTACAAAGCACTTATTTTCTGTTGGCAAACATAGGGAATTAGAGCACATTAGTCTATCTCTTCCAATTGATTTACTTCGCTATTCTCATTTTCAATGATTTATGCTAGACGTCGTGTGAGTGACGATTTTTTTTTCTTCATTTTATTTATTTTTTTTCATAGAAATTGAAATTCTAGAAGGTAATCAATGTTGTGCAGGTGAATCATCATGTATTATATAATTAAAAATGATTGTAAGATATGAATTTCTTAAGAAAACTGAAAAAAGAACTCAATGAGAAAATGAGACGGAATTAAGTGAGCCGTCTTGGATGCCACTTGATAGGGTAATGTTTACTGTTATAAATATATTTATATGGACATTACTAATCGATAATTGGGCCTGAAGTCCATTAGTTAGGAAAATTAAGTTTTAGGACTTCTCACTTGTAAACCCTATAAAAGGGTGATATACGATGAATAATTGGGCCTGAAGTCCATTGGTTAGGGAAATTAGGTTTTAGGGCTTCTCACTTGTAAACCCTATAAAAGGGTGATATACGATGAATAAAGATAGAGACTTTTCTGCTCTTCTGTCTCTTGTTCTCTCGCTTGTTCTCTTTACTTTATTTGGTGTGGATTGATGAATGCTTGAGGATTTCAATTAGAAATGGATTCTTATACTTCGATGCCCAACTTATATATTTGATAAGTAGCATGAGCAGTTGGATCACATTGGACAATTATTTATGATAATTTTCCCCTAAAATGCGTGGAGAATCGAACATTTCCCATCTGCAATTTATTGGTATTTTATTATTCACCAATTTATATCACCACCAATTCGTACCTTTATGGGCCTATATTACAAGCTAGGTATGATATGATTTTTATACTCCGTCGAATTTTTAATACCTAGAGGCCATTATAGGGGATCAGTTTATTCCTTGGTACGTTTTTTTGCATAATATATGAAGATGATTTCACGACATTAGGGGGAGATATGAGCATGAGTTTATTAATGCCGCGAAATATGTGAAATATTAATGTTTTCATTATTTCAAACCACGCAATAAAAATTGAACTTGAAGTTCATATTATATTTCTGCCAAGCGAAATCTATAGTTATAATGGAGTGACCTATTTGTAAATATATAGATGTACCACAAAGTAAGCAAATTCCCTAGGGAATGATTGACTCCTTAATGCTTGAAGCATAAGGTGATATAATTAATATGATGTATGAAAGTCCGCGGAAAATGTATATTCAAGAATTAACACTCCTTTATAATAAAATCCTGAAGAATTGATCCAGTACATCTTGCACGTGCATCAAACCATTATAGTACTGGAAATGCGGAACGGCCAAAATTAGATTTTACGGGAAATGATTATAAATATGGCTATCAAATGGTTGAGAGAAAAATATAAATTGAATATCAGTTGTCGACAACATACTTGCCTATGTGATTTCTTAACTATCTCAAATAATGATCCGAATCAAAAGAATAGAAGTGCTAGAAGCGCTTAAGTTGATTGGGATAGAAAGAAAAATTGAGGCAGAGCTTTCACTCGCTACACGATATATCCCAGGAGGATAACATATCCCAGAAGGATAATGAATATTTATATGAAACATGTGATGTGGTGGTATGATGTAAATATAGCGAGATTATGCTCATGGGTTTATGCAGAGACCCAAATATTTATAAGTTCTCTCATTAGCAATGATTCCGCAAGTTAATATTTATGGCGGCATCATTAACATGATTATCGAGTCATATGTGAAAAGTCCTGGATGGGCTCGAGTACCGGAGATGGACGATAATTAAATAATAAATAGTTTAATTATTTGAAGTTGTTGGTAAGATGTGGTACAACCAACTAAATTCTTCCTGAAGAAGTAAAGTATGTAATTCAAGGTAGAACCTTGTGTATAATGATAATATACAAAATGATCATCTCGGTCAAATAGATTATGTGGTGACCACTATGTAAAAGATTAAATAAGTTAGCTCATGCTTATAGACGGAGTTAGAATGAAACTCTTGGTTAAATACCAAAGAGCATTATCTCGACTTGTAGATCGAGCATCTCCTAGAAGGAGTATTTATACCCAACCAATCTACTTGAATCTCTTTTAGTGATGTAAAATTATAACACCAATGAGTGTCAAATATTTAGAATTTGACAAAGTCCAAAGAAACAAATGAGGATATTATAGGACCTGAAGTTCCAATGGACTTGAAGTCCACAAACGACCTGAAGTTTATTTACTAAGCGCAATTGTGCTTAAATTTTATCACGCAAACTGCATCAGGCCTGATACTGCATTTGTGATGAATTTGCTAGCAACATTTACTATTTCTCTTCTTAAAGAGATCGTGATAAACTGAGAATATCCCATTATTCTTTCATGTATGTTGAGTTATCTTTGGACTTGATATATGATATTGGTGGATAAAGACATCAAGTCTATAATTGATTTCCGAAGTACTGCGTCCTCGATTGGTTATAGACCTCTTAAATGGTATTAACTCTTTACCATTGGTTATTTAAATTTCTCCATATTTATCTTGAAGATAACTCAGTTTGTGTTACACAAATAAATTATGGAAATACATTTGATGATATTTTTGAATCCATATTAACTCCGGAAGAGCAACCAATGACGATTTTATGTAGATACTCTTACCTTGAGGGGGAGGAACAAACATTTATAAATGTAACTTGAAAGGCTCTTGCCTTCAGAGGGAGCGATAAATAAATCCTGAAGATCGAGCCCGGAAGGCTAATTATAATCCTGAAAATTAGGCCCTGTTGGCCGGTGTTGTACTCTTTTTCCCTTAGCTAAGTTTTTTTCCATTGGGTTTTACTTAGTAAGGTTTTTAACGAGGCAGCAAGTGTAACACATAAATATGCATATGTCATGTACTCTTTTCCTCGACTATTTTTTCCCACTGGGTTTTGTAGCGAGGTTTTTAACGAGACATGGACATGATGTAGTAATATCCGAGGGGGAGTGTTATAAATATATGTATATGGACATTACTAATCGATAATTGGGTCTGAAGTCCATTAGTTAGGGAAATTAGGTTTTAGGGCTTCTCACTTGTAAACCCTATAAAAGGGTGATATACGATGAATAAAGATATAGACTTTTCTGCTCTTCTGTCTCTTGTTCTCTCGCTTGTTCTCTTTACTTTGTTTGGTGTGGATTGATGAATGCTTGAGGATTTCAATTTACAACATTTACGAGTGTTTAAGTTGAAAGGTGTAAACAAGTCAAGTTGACTACGAGTCAGGCTTGAGATCTAAATATCCGATTTTTTATACAATTATACGAGTTAATTGTCAATATTAACTCGTTAATGAAACGAGTTCGAGTTAGACTCGTTTGTCAATATTAATGAGTTGAGTTTGTGCTTTAATGTTTCAACTTTGAATTTTAACGAGTCCACCTCAAGCTTTAATGAGTCTTCATAACCTTATTAACTAAACGAGGCATAAACGAGCTTGAGCTTGACTCATTTATCAATATTAGCAACTTGATCTTGAGCTATATAATTAACAGACCTCGAGTTTTAATGGAGTCAAGCCGACCTCAAACTTAAATAATTTTTAACGAATTCGATTAGTTAATTAAACAAGCTCGAGTTCACATAGTTTGATGAGCCTAGTTCCCAAACGACTCATTTTAACTTGAAAACTCTATTGTGTTATGTCTATATATATTTCATACATTATATTTCTTAATAACGTGTAATGATTAATCTCAATATCATTACTTTGAAAATTAAGAAAAGTGGGAGTAGGTAAATTTGTCTAGTAAATCATTTTTTTACAAAGAGAACAATTGAAAAAAAAAATATAAAATATGAGAGTGGACTTGCATAGACTTTAAAGTCGGATTATATTCTTGACTAAATGAAAATCATTTTCCTTGTCTTAAGAAAAATTATAAATAAAGAAAATGAGAGGAGATAGAGGGAATTAGGTAAGACAAGATTGATCGTATATTACAATTTGTACGAGACATATGTATTCTTTAATAAAAATGCATACATATATTATAAAGTGTCAATATTTATATTTATCTTAATTTTTAGAATATGACACTTAAATTGTTTATCGAAAAAATATCTGTTGGAATATACAATTTTCGTTAGAATTTTTATTTTCACTCATATTTCAACCGTTGGAAAATGTACCGTTGGAATCGTCAAAATCCAACGGAAATTCCAATGGACAACTAATTACAACAGAATATTTTTGTTGAAATTTCCGTTAGAATACATTACAAAATTCGAATGAAAATAATAGCATTGAAATATCCATTTGAATTGCCGTTGAAATTCTATTGGAATATATTTCTATTGGAATTTTTCATTGGGATGTTATTATATTTTGTACTGAAATTAATGTATTTATTTTTATATAAATTAACTTGTATGCCTATTAAGCATCAGGGAGGGTTGTAACTTGTAACAGATTTCCCAGGTCACCCTATTTGAACTCGGTGAAATAGAGAATCGGCACGAATTTTTTAAATTTCAACAATATAATAATAATATTGTTTCATGTAAATAAAAAATAAACAATAATTTATTAGAATATCACTTGTGCTATGTCCCATATTACCTTGTATAGAGAAAATGAGTCTAACTTGTAAGAATATTAGTTTGACATCGTTCGACAAATCTAAATGTTTCCTAGAAGATTTTCTTATTAGGCAAACAAAATAAATTAAATGGAAGTTTTCTATTTATTTACTTGTTAATTAATTATAGTTTCTATTATTTATTATTAATAACATATGTTATATATTTAATTATTTATTATAATGTGTATTATGAAGTCCTAAACCTTTAGGAGAAGGATTACATAATATATATCTTATATATTTACTTACCATATATGCCACATGCATTAATGAGTTTGATTCTATGCCATAATTAGTTTTCTCTTTCTTGTAGGACAAGGAATAAGTGGCAAGGACTATGAAAGGATGAGCAATTCGTGCATAAGGAGTTCTAGACATTCATGAGAAGATCTAAGGAGGATTTGGAAAGATTCACCACAAGATCTTTGAAGATTTGGAAGATCGGTTATTTTAGAAAAGTCTTGTTCTTACACGAGTTGAGGAGAGATCAAGAGAATAATTACTTTCCATGTTTCCACATCATACAAGGAAAGAAGATCTTGAGAGAGAAGGAAGAGTCTTACACTTACCATGTGAGTTTGGATAAACTTGGAAGGAAATCAAAAAGAAGTCTTATACTTAGAGAAGACTCCACACCTAAGGAGTTGTATATATACCCTACTTGAAGATCGAATGAAGGCTGCTGAAATCATTATCTTCCATTTAATATTCGAGCTTCAAGCCTTTTTTTAGGTTTTATTTTCATTGTTCAGTTTTCAGTGTTCTTACGACATTGAAGAACTGAAGCCTTTTGTTTTGATTCTTTTGTTTTTCATTCAAACACTTTTGTGATCAGTACTTAGAGATTAAGTGCTGTTTTTAGCTCGAGGGATTCGAGAGTTAAAGTCCACGGGACGTGGCCGGAGAAGTAGTTGGTAGATTCGAGTATAGTTGTTGGTTAGACTAGATTGGAGTTCTATGTGCTGTAATTCCAAAACTATACGCATGTGCATAATCGAGTTATCAATGAAAGAGCTCTAAAAGTACTAATCGAAAAGACAATCGTTCTTTTCTCTCCCTTGACCCGACGAAAACCCTAGCTCTCGACATCCAATCTCGCTGCGATTAGCCTTCTCCGGCGAAGGGGCGGCTCAGGCCAGTGGTCACCCTCGACCGCTCAGCCGTCCCCGCTATCGCGCCTCTTTGGATTTTGCTGCTAAGGGTCGCTCTGATGTGTGCTCTGCCCAAGGTCGCCGGCAAGCTGTGACTGCGGTGGTGTTCGATCTGAGGCGGGTGGTTTCCCTGGAAGCCGGCGATCTTTGATTGGATGGTTAGCCACTCAATTGCAGCGGGTCGATGCTTGGAGGTTCATCGGTTCAGGATGGGCTTCTGGGTTTGGATTTTGGGGCTCGAGCTTACGATGGCAGCGGCCTGCGGTGGTGTTGAGAGGCGTATTGGTCGGCGGGCGGTTCGAGGCTCCGGCGGCCGTGATGTATTCCGTCCGGGTGCGGGAGTAGCAGGTACTGGTAGCTCTCTTTCCATCTGTTTCTCTGGTGTTGGGAAATTAGTGGGCCCGGCGCCTATTAGCTCGGCTAGTGGTGTTAGGCGAGCTAGTGCGGGGCTGTCGCAGGGAGCTGGTCGTCCCCTCGGTCGAAGGTGGGTTGATTCAGGTTAGTCTCGTGGTCCGGGTTTGGCTTTTGTATAGGCGTTCGGCAGCAGTTTCGGAAGTTGGGCCTCGGGCTTCGGACCTTTCTTGGATTGATTGGTTCTCTACTGGTTCAATCTGCTTTGTTTTTGTCTGTATCGTGTTGTCTGTGTTTGTGTTTTTGTATCTGTGTCCGTGTTGTTTTTGTGTTTTAGGTCTGGGTCACTTGGCCCCTGTGCGAGGGATTACTCCGTTGGAGTCGTCCCACATTACCTCGTTGGGGGTCGTTCCACATTACCTCGTTGGGGGTCGTTCCGCAGTTAGGTCGTTGGTGTTGTGTTATTGTGAGTTTCTTTTCTAGCGTTGCTAGTCGTCTCTAGGCGGTCTTTTAGACCTGTCCTCCTAGTTTTATTCAGTTGTTGGCTGTATTATTCAGCCATGGGCTGTGTACTTTGCACATTTGTGTGTTTTTGTTATATAATATTTTCTATCGTTNAAATGAAAGAGCTCTGAGGGGAAGTGGGACGCTTCCCTGAAGAGTTTTTAAATCTTCGGTTTATTGCTTCCGCTATTCTAGTTGTTTATTTGTGTTCTAACAACGTTGAGCGCACTCTCGTAAAATACCTAGTTTCATAACTTATAAGTCTAGTGGACTAATCATCTCACACGTGTCATTTTTACGTCATTTTAGAGTGATCGTGTTCGCTTCGTCGTAGTTTGAATATAACTAGTCGCAAACCCGTGCGATGCACATGGTGATATACTTTTTTGAAACTTTTTTAATATCTATTAAATATTAATTTAAGGACATGGTATATATGTAATAAATGTAAACGAGTCGAACAAATTAAAAAATTTATAAATTATTGAACACTTCCTTATACAAAACATTTTTATTTGATATGGTGGCGAGTCATCGTCACCACAGACTAATATTTTCAAACTATTTCATTTTCTGTGCGGGAGACATCAATGTATGATTGCACATGATTGAAAACTGACTACTATAAAAACAAACCAACATGCGATAACGATTGACTCTGACTCTTGTTTACAGTCATGACGTATGAAATCATAATGGAAAATTGTCGCCTCAAGAACTTGAAAGGAATTATGACATCAGAAAGAGTTATAGTCATTATAGGAATCAACACCTTATCGCTTTCGTGATCCCTAGTGAGTATCTTACACTCGAGAACATGAGTGGAGAGCTTTGTCTGCTTTGTCCCAACCAACCGTGTCTCATTACATAAACTCATAGAATGATCCATTCTCTGCAACAACATGACGAGAGTTTCAATACTCAAATGCAACTAATGATTTGGAAATTCAGATCATTGATACTATTTAAGAACTCGAGCATGCGGATATCAGACATAAAATCGTTATTAGAGTCCGACTTGCAAGTACTATCAGAACTTAAGTACGTATAACCATCAAATAAATTCAATGCGTCAACTACCATTTACTAACAATTGATCAAGTACAAAAATCGGAATCCACAGTACCTATATAAGTAAGGTCCAAATAACACTATTGCAAGATTATTTTTAAACAATTTAAAAAAATAAAGGGTATTTAAAAAATTATAAAATTAATAATATTTTTAATAAAAACAATAAACTAACAACATTTATCACATATTAACCAAACAAATACTAATTATGAATGAAAATATAACTTGTATAATAAACCACAAATATTTATTTTGTAGTATTAAGCACATAAAATCAAGGATAGCATATTATGTAGCATATATAAATATTGTAAAGCGACACAATTAAATATAATATCATATCAAATAAATAAACACATAATTATACAAAGAAATCGGCCTAATAACACAAATAATGCAGCTTAATTCTTATTGCAAAAAAATAAAAAATTAAAAAAAAATTAAAAAAATTTGGCCCATTTACATTAATGAACCAACCATTTTTTTTTTTTTTGTTTTTTTTCTAAAATGGGCCAATTAAAATTAACCCAAATTCGTGATTNTTTTTTAAGGAATGTTTCAATGTCCGTTTGATTATAGTAGCTCAATGTATATGTAAAAAAAAATACATTAGGTTTTATTTAATTTGTTATAAAAAAATATTTTGATTATAAATTAGAAAAAGAAATAATGTTTCACGGCCAAACATTTTTGTAAAGAAAATCTCTCCATTAATTATCCAAATAAATTTTAGATAGACATGGTAAGTGACCGCACGTCCCAACGCGTCAAATTTATAATTTTACCTTGACTAACATAACCTCTACTAACTAGTAGTAGTGGCGAGCAAGGGTCGATCCCACGAGAAGTGTGAACCAAATTGTGATAATTTTGTATTAATTGAAATTATTATAAAAACAATAAAAGAGAGGGGGGATTTAAGAATTACTGACTAAACTAACTAAAATCCTAATGAAACAAATAAAATCTAAACAAAGGAAATAAAATAAAAAATAAAATAAATAAGAGAATTTTCTAGTTCACGGTTCCGTCTACACCCTCGTTCGACTAGTGTAACTAATGTGACGTCAAGATTCACCATCTCCTGAAATTACTAGTCGTAGATAGCAACACACTCTGCTACCCAAATTCTTCCTTATTTTTATATTTAAACGTGAGTCTCTCTACGATTAAACCTGACTTTATGGACAGTCTAGAACACGCTCTCTAAATTTAATCAAATAGCGCTTTAGGATCTAGAAAAATAGGCTAATCTAAGTAGTGAATTCAACCGCATGGTTCACTTAAGTAGACCGTGTTATCCCCGGTATTACCAGCTTCCAATTGCTACTTATGAATTAAACACAACAACAATTATGAATTGAAGGTCTAACTCTAGCTATAGATATGAAGAATCTTATATAGGTGATCAATCTAAATAAAATCAAACATGATCAATCAACATAATACAAACAATTTCATAGAAATGCAAAATAATTAATCACCGTAATCAATTAAACATAATCAAGTACGTAGGTTCTATATCTTTAGAACTAAAAATAAAAATACTAACCTAATATAATAAATAAAAATAAAAGAAAGAGAATAAAATTATTTCCCTTTGAGGGCGGGTGGGCAATTTGTCAAGTTCTTTGCTTCCGATTTTCTTTTCCTATGTCCGCTATTTTTTTCTTTTCTGTGTGAATATGTTTGGCTGCGTGTGTTTTTCTTTTTAACCTAATAACTCCACCCCAATTAGGACTCCTCACGCCATCCCATAATGCAAATAAATATAACAAATCTCGTAATTTTGCTAATATTTATATGAGGTAATTTTCTCATAAAAATTATGTAATAAAAAAGGAATAGTGTATTGTAGAGGGTAATTTTCTCATTAAAAATCTCTCCAGCCCAAACAAAATCCAAGTCCCGCACGTGAATCTTTTTATTTCTCCAAGCCCAATATTTCTTATATTTTTTCTCTTTTAGAAAAACATGAGCAGCCCATTAAAAGAAAGTGGGCCTTCTATTGTGTAACTTTTGGTCCACTTTTCACTTTCTTTGGCTCGCATCAAACTAATGGGCTTGAACCGATATGCGGATTAATTTTGGGGGCCTCGACAATGGCTCACGTTAGCTCTCGTCAACTGTTTCATGTCCACAAACATACTCCAAAATACTGAAAAATAACACAAAAAACATCAAAACAAATAAATCCATCAAAATAATAAAAAGGTCGAAAAATACATACGTGCGAATAAATTAAACGTTTAAAAATACACTACTAAACATATAAAACGCGCACATTTTTCAATCTATCAGCCAACTCACCAAATTTGAACAGACTTCTAGAAACAGGTAACCCACCCCTATAAATAGGGGTGGGACATGCGAATTCAGCTATTACAGTCTACATACATACACTATAAATAGGGTCTTTTTGCGTACCACTATGAGTTAGTGAATTTATTTACCAAAAGATCTATACTTAGGGTAATTTATTTATTACAAAACAAAAAAAAATATGTGGACAAAAACAAAAAAAAAAAAAAGAAGTGGAAAAAAATCAAAAGCACGTATTCTTAGAATACGTTTTTCTAATAAAAATTTATTAGAAAAACGTATTCTCGTAATACGTTTTACTAATATTTTTTAAAAATAAAAAAAAATATATTTCCGTTTAATAGTGGAATAGAATTAAAAATAGTAACTATAAAACGTATTTTCGAAATACGTTTAAAAATTTGAATTTACCAATAAAAAAATTAAAAACTAAAAACGTATTACACGAATACGTTTTACAAATAATTCATAGTAAAACGTATTCTGAAAATACGTTTTAATATAAAATATAAAAAAAAAATCTCTCTTCTCCCTCATTTGCGCATCTCGTTTCTGGGGCTGGGCGAAAAATTTTTTTCTTCTTCTGCGAGCGAGCGACTCCGGTGAAAAAAAGAAAACACAATCCAATCCTACCCGAACCAAATCGACAACAACGACACGAGTCTCAATTCCGGTTAATTCATTCGCACAAGGTATATTGATTTATCTTAACTTTTTACATTGTTTGGAGTTGTTTGGAAAATTGGAATTGTTATAATATGTTTGAATGTGGTGTTGTTTTGGACATTAGGAATTGTTAATTGTTTATCGAATATGTGTATATGTTGAATTGGAGATTGGAATTTTGTTATAAATTGTTAATTGTGTATTTGTTGGTTGTTGTTGGGCTTAGGGTTTTCGAAATTAGGGTTAGAATTGGGGCTTTCAAATTTATCCGAAATAATTGAATTTTTTTGGTGTTGGATTAGATATTAGACACCATGTGTTGTTGTAATTGTGAAGAATTGAAAGTGTCTTTTTGCAACAGGTATTAATGGCATTTTCCGGTCCATATTTTGTTAATTTGTACTGGCATTTTGCGATAGAAAGGTTAAGTGAATTTGTTTTATTTAAAGATCGTCCGGATGGGTCATTGTTTATTCCGGAGAGGATATCATATCAACAATTGGTAGAAATGATTAAACAAAATTGTTGGTTCGGAGAAGGTTGGACAATGAAGGACATTACTTTAATAGTTGAGCAACGCGATGGTTCGTTGAATTTCTTAAGACTCAATAACGAAAGTGTTCTTCAGTATATTTATTACCTTACTCCTATGTCCATGGTGTATTTGCATTTATCGTTGGAGGCAATTACACCGGTTACACAGGTTGAGGATGTGTGGGGGTGTTACGGGGGAGAGGTGGATGTTGATGGTACGTCGACTTCCCATCTACGTAATTTTGGAGAAGGGACAAGCTCAACAATGCAATGGGAAAATGAGAACTGGGAAGAAGAAGAAGGCGATGAAGATTTCGTTCCTGGTGAAGATGATTTCACAGATGAGACCTCCGAAAGCGAATCAGACAGATCGATAAATGAGGAGAGTGAACCCGAATTGATTGAAGAGGAAGACCCTCTTCCTAGTGGTGGTCGATAGGACGGGTTTTGGGCCGTTGTTTCGGATGGGCAGAGTCCAGACCGACAACAGCCTAATTACCTGTCTGGTCGAAAGGTGGCGACCGGAGACGCACACCTTCCATTTTGATTTCGGGGAGGCCACAATCACGCTCCAGGACGTACAAGTCCTGTTTGGTCTCCCGGTCGATGGAAAGCCTTGCTGGGGAGAGACTGTAGATTGGACAAACCAGCAATGGCGAGACGAGTGTGTGGACCTTCTAGGGTTCGACCCCCAGGTAAATTTTTTAACACATTTTTTTTTTNNANNG
>BKCP01005006.1:159282-194290 GCA_008636005.1 Striga asiatica | reverse complement strand
CTAACAAAATCATTGAACCACAAAAACTCAATTTGTGTTTTTCCCTTTTCACAATTGGTTCGACTAAAAACATCGGCTACAACTACAAGAGTAGAAGCAACGAGTCCCAAACAACAGCGGCAGCCAAAAGGGCCGGAACCAAAGCCCGGGCCCGAAAACCCGAGGCGAGGCTCGAGTGGGGCCCGCTTCCCGATGGAGGGCTCGAAGGCGGTGGTGGCGGGTTCTCTCCATGGACCATAAGTTTCATGCCCCCAAGACATTGCCACTCGCTGCTGATAAAATAGTAATCTCGAGTCTCGTTGAGTTCCATCACATCCCTTCCGACCCCACCCGTAAAGTTGCCGAGCGGATGGTCGTATCAATCAATCATTCTTACACACAACATCAACCTTAATTCACTATTCATCAACTCACATAATTTTAACTAACCATCACATCACATCTTCTCTCTCATACTTTTACATCAATTTAATTTTAATTTAATTTCATATATTATTTTAATATACACACTAACAATTAACCATACCAACTTTTTCAAATTTAATGATAAGTCGTACTATTGGCATGTTTATTGTAATGCCCCGTTTGATTATGAAATTTTGGGAATTATTATTATTATTATTATTATTATTATTATTATTTATATTTAGTTTTGTTATTATTATTATTATTATTATTATTAATTGAATGCTAAAAATTATTAAATGTCTAATATGATGTATTTGTCAATTTGCGATTAAATGTCTAATTGTCTAAATGATTTTTATTTGCCCAATTGTAATTAATTGCCTAATTGTCTAAGTGTTATTATTTAATTAAAATGTTTAGTTGTATTTTTATTAATATTAATATTATTATTTTCTTAAAATTTGAATTGTGTGTATTATCAATATATATTATATATTTGGTTTATTTATTTATTGTGCAATTTAATTTTCGAGCCGATCCGATTTAATTTATCGAGCCCGGGTTAAAACCGTATTATCGCTACGTCTAGTTGGGCCCGAGAACCCTTCGTTTCATTGAACCCGCGAGCCCGTATCCATGCCCCGGCCCAACCAAATCGGCCCGCTAGTATGTGGTGTGTGTATTGGGCTTCATGTCTTTAACCCTAAGTCTCAATCTCTTATTCTCGCTCGCCAGTATCAGACCAGAGAAAATAAACCCCGCAGCTTTTCTTGTTCATCTCTTTCGATCGCAAGTGTTGAATAGAGAAGAGACCTTCGCTCAAATCTGATCCCAACCCTCACTGTCATCCTTTTCTTCCGATCACCTACACCTTCCCTCACCTGAATCGTCGTCGCCAACCCCGCACCATCACCATCAGATCGCCGTGAACCCTCCTCCCCCAACCTGTCGCGACTGCAAACCCGGCGAGCAGCAACTCGCAGCATCACCATCCTCATCTCCATCTCTGCAAATTCATCCCGCCACCACATCCGATAACCCTCCTCTGCCGCCCGCAAAGCAATTCCAGTCGAGCCCGTTGACGCCGCTGTCCGCGAGCTCCATCGCCGCTAGTCGCCTGACAAACTCCGGCGACCTCCTTCCGTCGAGAACCAGTCCTTCCCGCCGACGTTCAGACCTTCACGTCGAGACTCCAGCAATGCGCGAGCTCTCTCCCTCACCGGCGAACTTCCACCGCGTGAAACTCGGCAACTCCGACGTTTCTCCTTCCGAGCAGCAGTTCGTCGCGCCTCATCCCTAGCAGCCGCGAGCCGCTGTCGTCGCCGCCTCTCCGCTGCAAGAAGGCCCCACGCAAACGAGCTCGTCAACTCTCGTCTTCTCGTTCCATTTTCGAACGAATCCCGCGGTACAAGGATAGACCCGTCTCGTTTAATTCTTTGTATTATTTGAAATGTTCGATTATATGAAATGAGTGTTGAACGTGCTTCGTGAAGTTAAATACGTGCCTTAGTTGAGAAATTGTGAGGATTTTATTATTTAATTGCAAATTGGATATCAAAGTGATTGCCGTCACTTTGAATTATTGTCGAACTGAATTTATGTGGTTCGTTTCGTGGAAATCCTGGAGTTTAGGTACTTGGAGTTGTCCTTGATCTGTTAGTTTTGGTTTGAAGTAGTTTCGAGTTGTATTTTGGGAGTTATGATTTTTCTAAACCGAGCATGCTGCTGAATCGTAATAAATTCACCATAAATCGAGTTGTTATCCGTATGAGCTGAAATTTTGATATGTTGTGCCTCTGAGTATGTTCAATGTGCGTGCCAAGCCCCTGAATTTATTTCTGAGTTTTTCGAGTTCAAATGCTTAAAACGGTTTCTGAGCAGAAACTTGTAAACTTCATTAAAAATCGTACACTTAGAGTTTTGAGCTGAAACTTTCAAGAACCTGATATTTTATGATGTTTTAGTTTGTGTAAAAATTTCAGACTGAAACTCGAAGTTTAGCTATGCGAACTATTAAATGCTGATTTTGGTGCTGTTTTTGCTTAAATCATTTAAAAATGTTCCCAGATGAATTTAGGGCCGAAACTTGGTGAGTTTATGTGTTTTTGCATGTTTTATAATGTGGTAAAGTTTCAGGTTGATTGGCTGAGCCTAACTCCTGATTTTGAATTTAATTTATTTTGGAGTCTAAATGTTCGGTTATCGGTTGTTTAGGTTAGGATTGGATTTTGTTGATGTTGGCATGACTTATGTGTATTATATGAAGTATTTGAGTTGTGTCCAGGTCTGGTAGTCACTCCATAGTACCTAACTCGGTCAAGGAATCCACGAGTCACTTAGTCGATATGATTTCGGCTAAGTATATGTGCCTTACGTGTTGTTTTGATTTGGGCAGTCAGTGATAGGTCCTTATAAATTGTTGTAGGTCCTTCGAGCTGAACTTGTGCCATAATTCCCTTCAACTCTGTGTTTTGCTATACCTATATCCAGGTGGGTTTAATTCGAAAATTTTCTATGCCTTAAATATTATGACTGTTTTAAAATGTGGTATGATCAAAGTATGCATGTGAACCATGTAGCCTTCGATGTGAGCTATATTGGCCGTCGAGCGGTTATCCCCGTAGCTATAGAACGTACCCGTTGGATAATCTCCTTTGAGAATTTACTCCTACTGGCTTGGGAATCGATAGAAGCCCGAGGGGCATTCGGTATTTTACCCCGCAGTAGTCTATGCGTAGGTGTGCACACGAGTCTTGATTTTATGACGATCTTATGACGATATTATGATGACAGAAGATTGGAATATTAAATTGATTCTTATTCATGCTGAGATCATACTATTGATTTGTTTGATTAATGTTTAATGCATAGTGGTGAGCACTACTTTTTCCTACTGTGCTCATCCCCACCTGAAATTCACGTTTCAAGTTGAGCGAGGCAGGCACGATGGCGGAGTAAAGCGAGTGGTGGTCGGTCTATATAACCGGTCATGTTATTTGTTACGCTTCCGCATTAATGAATTCTGTATTTTATGACTATGAATTGGAGTATTTTGGGATTTTATGTCTTGAATAATGATTGGAACCCGGTTTGGGTGATTTATGGATTTTTGGAAAACTCGTTTGGGAGTTAGTATTATTGAATGATGATTGAGTTTGATAATTGATTGAATATTGGAAAGTTGGATAAGTATTGATGTTCGAAAATGAGTAGCGCCTTAAATGAGTATTTTGAAATAAATTTTGAAAAATTTATTCTAATTTTCGGTAAATAAAAGTGGGGCGTTACATTTATTGTCATGTTTTCCATACTTTTTCGGTGTTTGTATGAGTTTAATTATTGAATTTAATTGATTTTTTATATTTTTTGTAGGATATCTCGGAATTTAGAATTTTATGATGATTGGAGAGCAAAAGAGACGAATTTGAGCTAAGGTGTGGGTACGCTACTTTCCTACAAGAGTTGGAAGTAGGAAGGAATCTTGAGTTGGAAAGAGAAATAAAAGACCTTATGGAGTTTTTATTTATTTATGGACTATTTTAATTTGTTAAGATATTTTGGAGAGAGAATATTATTTTTCTACGTACTTTCTCCTAGGATTAGGATTAAATTGGTTTAATTAAAACCTGACTGCAGATTTTATATCGATCTTTTCTTTTCAATTCTCCCATCAGCTCATGCCCCCTCTCTTCTTCTTCTTCTTCTCTTTTCTTTTCTTTTATTTTGGAGAGAGAAAATCTTCTCTAAATAATGTTGTAGAGGAAGAAACCATTGATGAGCTTGAGGACAAGAGACAACTTGTATGTGATAGCATTCAAGTTGGAGTTGAACAAGTTTTGGAGAGATGCCCGAGAAGAAAGATCACTGATGCAAGAATCACAACATTATCGATTACGGGGAGGGACTTGCACTTGGAAAAATTCCACTTCAAATGGAGTTGGTTACCTACTTAATTATTAAGTACAACTCTCAAAATGATATAGTTTGGTCGATTATATTGCAAAATCCACAAGATTCCACAGCCTCTTGAATGCTTTAGTTAATAATTACGAGTCTTACTAATGATGATGCTACCAAGATGGTAAATGAATGGAGACAGGCATCCGCATATCTTCTAGACTGCCTCAAAAAACAAGGACATAGCTAAAAGAAACTGGCTAAAAGAAGTTGAGTCCATCTACTTTGAAAAAACATTTGTAATTAGGCATGGAATAACTACTGTTTTTGTCTTATGACTTAGTGTTCGATTTGCTAAGCTAAACTTTTATTCCCAACCTGTAATTAGGCATGGAACAACTACTTTTTTGACTTATGTCTTAGGGTTCGATTTGCTAAGCTAAACTTTTCTCCCCAATGCAAGAGAAAAATCATGCTTGAAGGGTATTTGAGACCATTAGCATCTTAGCATGATGGCATTTGAGACCACATTATCTTTGATCATGTAATGGTATATAAAATCAAAAAACGGATATACTACAATCTTATGAAAATAAGAAGATCCTAGTATATTAATACCTTAGAAACTCACTGATAATAAGAATGTTATTACCAAATCTTATAGCCTCGAGAGCATGCTTAGATACAAATTCAACTCAAAAAATCCAATCATTTTTAACTCAACCACGTTTTATAACTCAGCCCCACTATATCAATATTATCAAATAATATCAATCAATCATTCTTACACAAAACATCAACCTTAGTTCACTATTCATCATCTCACATAATTTAACTAACCATCACATCACATCTTCTCTCTCCTACTTTTACATCAATTTAATTTTAATCATTTTATATTAAATATTATTTTAATATACACCCGGTGATGCTATACGGTGCTGAATGTTGGCCTACATAAGGCAACATGTCCAACAACTAAGTGTAGCAGAGATGCGTATGTTGCGTTGGTTCTGCGGGCACACAAGGGATAGAATCCGGAATGAGAATATTCGAGATAGGGTCGGGTGGCTCTAATTGAGGAGAAATTGGTTCAACATCGGCTAAGGTGGTTCGGACATGTCCAACGGAGGCCTCTTGATGCACCGGTGTGCGTAGGGGAGTCCTACAGCGGGTCGATGATGTAAAGAGAGGTAGAGGTCGACCTAAACTCACTTGGGAAGAGTCGGTTAAGAGAGACCTTAAAGATTGGAATATCTCCAAGGATTTAGCGGTGGATAGGAACTCTTGGAGGCTAGCAATCAACGTGTCAGAACCGTGACTTTTGCTCCTTTCTCTTTTGCGCCAATCTCTTCCTTTTGTTTTGAGTCATTTTTGTGTTTCTCTTACCATTGGTTCTCTTGGGTTTCATCTCTAGCCTACCCCAACTTGCTTGGGACTAAAAGGTTATGTTGTTGTTGTATACACACTATCAATTAACCATACCAACTTTTTCAAATTTAACCAACCCAAACCAAAAATCCAATCAAAACAAAAACTTTTTGTATCTAAGCATTTTTTTTGAGGGGATGAACCAATAGCATGTTTAAAAAAAAAAGAAATAGAAGCCTCACATAGCTCCAAAAACATCGGATAAAATGAAGAACCCTGTTGGATCATCTAAAACAAATGAGGATAAATACCACATAAGAATACTCATAAAACGTGGATGAGATGGGATGAAATTAATCATGGATGAGGGACGGCAGACAGTCCACAAAAATTACTCAACTTTATCATACATCTTGTGGACAAAAAATGCTCTATTTACTAAATAATTTGAGTAAGACTTCATAAGTTAGCCAAAATGATCACAAGACATGACTCTTCATACAAAAGACAAAATACCAGAACAAAAATAGACAGCCTGGATCAGTTTATACTCCTTCTATATCATAGTTGTCAAAATGAACACTATTCTGGAGTCTGCACATCCCATGGAAATACAATACTTCAACAGAGTTTCTGAGTGAACACTATTCATTTCATTTTGAAGTGAAAACTTACAAAATTATCTACCAACTCAAAAATATTCACCAAGATTGGAGGACATTCAGGAGAATAGCCAGATTCTTCTTGGCTATATCCCGGTTATTGAGGCACGCAAGCGGACAGTCGAACACCACCTTCGATGATTTGTGGGAGTCGAGAAGGTATGTTGAGGCGTGACTCCATTCATTTACCATGCTGGCGGAATCCTCATCAAGATAGTAGAAAGACTCAAAGTTTTCGAAGAGAGCATTCAAAATGTTATGGAATCTCGTGGATTCTGCCAATGTAGTGATTATCACAATCATCGACCAAGCTACATCCTTTTCGGAGTTGCCCTTGTTAAAAAGGTGACCAACTGCGACTTGAAGTGGAATCTTTCCGATTTCAAGATCCTCCTTTATACCAGAATAGCAGACCAAATCCCGGAGCTACCCGAGAAAGGTAGACGTATAGCTTTTTCCATCAGTAGCGGGTCGTCTTTTTTATCGGGCATCTCTCTCCAACAGTTGTTCAACGACAACTTGTATACTATCACATACAAGTTGTCTCTCCTCATAGCGGTAGAGAGTTTCTCCATCTCATCTTCAGCATTAGATGCTCCCGACCCCCATCCCTTGATTTCTTTCGTTTTTCGGATGACGACAAAGCCGGCGAGTCATCTGAGAGCTTTTTTCTTTTCTTCCCGATGAGTGTTACTGTGCAACACATTTGTCGCTTTCCATGGATGCTTGTTGCTTGCTTCGGCAATACAAAACAATCGTGGCACTACATGATCGCCGCTCCAGGGCTGTTGGCAATATTCTTCGGGTATCTCACGGCACACGAATCCCTAAGTTGAGTGATGAGCACCCGTAATTGTTCTCCAGTTCCTGTGCAAACATTGAAGAATCTGCGAATACATGACATAATGCAAGTCAAACCTCGGGTTGTCATTCATACTTTTACTTATATTTTCTGACATTTAAATACATATGCCCTTGTATAATAACTGTGTAGTCTAAATAAAGAAGATAAAACTGCAACTTTTATTAAGGATAATTGAAGTCAAGCATAGATCCACATATGGTAATAAACCAACAAAAGCAAAGCAGCATTAATGTAAAGTTACCATATGTAGATTTATGCTTGGCTTCAATTATCCTTAATAAAAATTACAGTTTTATCTTCCTTAGTTAGACTATACAGTTATTATACAAGACCATATGTATTTAAATGTCAAAAAATAAAAGCAAGTATGAATGACAACATGAGGTTTGACTTGCGTTATGTCATGTATTCGCAGATTCTTCAATGTTTGCACTGGAGAACAATTACGGGTGCTCATCACTCATCTTAGGGACTCGTGTGCCGTTAGATACCCGAAGAATATTGCCAACAGCTATGGAGTAATCATGAAGTGTCACAATTGCTTTGTATTGCCGAAGCAAGCAACAAGCATTCAAGGAAAGCGGCAAATGTGTTGCATGTCACACATCAGGAAGAAAAAGAAGAAGCCCTCGGATGACTCGCCGGCTTCGTCGTCATCCGGAAAACGAAAGAAATCAAGGGATGGGGGGTCGGGAGCATCTAATGCTGAAGAGGAAGATGAGATGGAGGAACTCTCTATCGCTATGAGGAGAGACAACTTTTGGAGAGAGATGTCCGAAAAAAAAAAGAAGTCCCGCTACTGATGGAAAAAGCTATACGTCAACCTTTCAATGGGGAAGCTACAGGGATTTGGCCTTCTGGTATAAAGAAGAAGGATCTTAGAATTAGAAAGATTCCACTTCATGTCGCAGTTGGTCACCTTCTTAACAAGGACAGCTCCGAAAAGGATGTAGCTTGGTCGATGATGGTGATAATCGTTATATTGGCAGAATCCACGAGATTCTACAACATTTTGAATGCTCTCGTTGAAAACTTTGAGTCTTACTACTATCTTGATGAGGATTCCGTCAGCATGATAAATGAATGGAGTCACGTCTCAGCATACCTTCTCGACTCCCACAAATCATCGAAGGTGGTGTTCGACTATCCGCTTGCGTGCCTCAGTAACTAGGATATAGCCAAGAAGAATCTGGTTATTCTCCTGAATGTCTCCAATCTTTGAGAATCTTGGTGAGTATTTGTGAGTTGCTAGATACTTTTGTTAGTTTCCACTTCATTGAGATGAATAGTGTTCACCTCATAAACCCAAAACCCTGTCGAAGTATTGTATTTCCATGGGATGTCCAGACTCCAGAATAGTGTTCATTTTGACAACAACGATATGGAAGGAGTATAACTGATCCAGGCTGTCTATTTTTGTTTGGCATTTTGTCTGTTGTGTGAAGAGTCATGTCGTGTGATCATTTTGGCTAACTTATGAAGTATTACTCAAATTATTTGGAAAATAGAGTATTTTTGGTCTGATAAAGTTGAGTAATTTTTGTAAAGTTGAGCAATTTTGTGGGGTTGAGCTAAAGTTGAGTTAAAAAAAAAATGGTTGAGTTAAAAATGATTGGATTTTTTTAGTTGAATTTGTATCCAAGCATGCTCTCGAGGCTATAAGATTTGACAATAATATTCTTATTATTAGTGAGTTTCTAAGGTACTAATATACTAGGATGATCTTATTTCCACAAGATTGTAGTGTATCTGTTTTCGGTCTCAAGCCTTGGATCATGCTAAGATGCTAATGGTCTCAAATATCCTTCAAGCATGATTTTCCTCTTACATTGCCCCCCTCATATCAGGAAGCAGTCCAAAGATGCACTTACCATTTTATAGAAATTTTATTTTCCCACCACTCCTTGTAATGCAAGACAAAATCAACCTTGAAGGGTGGCTCTGTAATTTCAACAAATAAATCCAGAACTTTTGTTTTTGCTTCTCTAATGGCAATTCAGTCGAAAGGATAGGGGAGTTCCAGACTTAAGATCTACAAAATGATACTCATTTTTACCTTGATTACAAAGAACTCCATGGTGTTTGTAAAATTAGAACCAAAACGACATTTCTATATTTGTAAAATTAGAACAAAAAAAAAACAAAATAATTGACAACAGATACATCTTATTTTACCGTTTTATATCGAACCATATATGCATCAGTGCCCTTTTTGTATCCCGCCTCTATCAACGCTTGCTCTGCGCCCTAATCGATTAGTTTCACAAAAATGAGAAATGGTGATTTCCAACCAAGGGTAAAATACTTCTAACCATGAAATGTTTAAATTTGTTCCTCCATATTATTTTTAAATAGAAGAAGAGAAGATATTTACTGTCATATCACGAGGACCACCACCGGACGTGTCATAGACAAAGCTTTCTCCATAGAATGTGGTGCCGTCGTCCTCCTTGTCCAAATCTCCAGCCAAATACTGAAACCCCAATTTTCATTAGTCTTGGATCCTGATTAGAATTGTACCACCAAACAAACTAGAAAAATGAAAGAAAGAAATTTGTAAAACATACCCTAAGCTGTTCTCTCGTGAGTGGGGCTTTTAACTGTGTCATAATGGGAATTACGAAACTAGGCAAAATCTTGTGCTCCGCTTGGCTCTCAGTTTCCAATTTGATTTTTTTAGTATCTCGACCATCTTGCGCTGGACTTGCACCTCTCTTCTCTTCTGAAACTTGAGTATCAAAACCCTCGCATCCCTACAAAAGAGCAGTCATTTATCATCAACAACAACAACAAAGCAGATCTCCCTTGCAATTAGAGACGTATTTGCATCAATTTAAGGTGTATGTACATAATTTCAATTAAAGTTACAAAAAAGACATTAATAAATTTTACCAGCTGATCATTCAATTGAACCTCATCCATATTCATGGCAGACTCGATGCCCTTGCTTGAAAACGGGAAAAACACGACGAAAGATGATAAAAATTAGGATGAAGTTGAAGTTAACCACCAAGAACAAAACACATCGAGAAGAAAAAAAGGAGAGGCAGGGTACCTTCAATTCGTAGAAAAAACCCTTGGTTATGTTTGGTTTTGTGGGCTCCGATTTTGGGCTTCATTGGACCTATTTTTATGGGCTCAATTATTTTTTCTATTTTTTTTATTTGTTTCTTTTTATATTATTTTTTTTTTGGTTTCATATGCTAGAGAAGTTTTTTTATTGCAATTTTATTTCAACACAAATAGTTCTACCAAATGAAAAAAGAAAAAAGAATGTAAAAAATTAGGATGAAGTTAATGTTAATCACGACGAACAAAACACATCCAAAACCAGAAGAAAAAAGATAGCGCAATAAAAAGTGTACATTCAATTTGATTGTAGGAAGACGAAGATAAATTCGCACCCTACAAATCTTTGCTTGCTCTTATTCCGTTTGGCAATTAATATAATACCCATAAACAAATAGGGTACATTAAATTAAAAATAAAAAATTTGTATCAACTGAAATAAGTAAAGAGATTTACATTCTTATAATATAATGTTAAGAAATTAAGTATAAAACTAATAATTTTAAACTTAACAAAGTTAATTATTTAAAAAACTACCTATATTTACACTTAATTTGTTAAGATGATATTTTTTAATATTACACACACACACACACACATATATATATATATACATATGTATATATTATATATAACTCAATAAAATTATTTTGAATTAATTTAAAAAAATTTACAAGTTTAATTAATATTTTGCATACACAATTTTTTTTTCATCTATTATATTTAAATATCTCCAATTTATAATATTTAATAATTTAAAATATGATGTGTATGGGTGTAATATTTTAACTTAAAAAATGTAATAATTTTATTTATAATTAAACTTTTTTTTAATTTTAACATCATTATAATATTCAGTCTCCTTGTAGTCTTTATTTAAGTTGAGCCATAAATCTTAAAATATTTTTTATATACATATTCTTTCAATTAAAATAAATATTTTATGATATGTTAATATAAATCAGTTTGTATTGCTTCATAAGATAATTTGTAGTTTTTTTTTCTTTTTTTGATATTTTTAATTTAGTTTGATAAGTCACTTTAAAATTATTTATAAGGATATATATCACAATTTTATATATGTAATATGGATGTCAAAGCGAAGATCGTTAAAAGATAATTAATTTAATATATCATATATAAAATATAAAATACCAACAAAAATATTATATAATTTAAAAAATAAGAATATAATACGTTTATAATAATTGGTGTATGAATTAAATAAGAAAATAAAATGTAATATATGGTAATGTAGGAAAAGGAAATGTAAAATAGTTTATAGTAACTAATTGTATAATAAAAGAAAGAAGAGATCAATCATATATTTAATGTGAATAATATAAATATTTAATACAATCCAAGCCTAATTATTATTTTATAAAAACATTAATTTATAACCAAACCTAGCTAGAAGCATGGTTTTCTGGCACATAAGATTCCGAAGCGTGCGGATCTGCCACTTAGCTCAACGCATTCGGCATTTATATATAGAGAGATGACCTACAACTATAATAAATTAATATTAGAATTATACGAATAATTATATTTATATGACTTCACACTTTATAGCCACAATGACATCCATTAGAAATGAATTCGCAGGGTGGATGATGCGCATTGGGGTCGTCGTCTGAAGAATGCGCACAACTAGGCTCGACATGCACAAATTAAAGAACAACAAGTGGCATATTTTCAGGGTCGCGTCGCGACGAGGTAGAGGCCTCGCGTCATGAGTTTAGTCGTGAGACCGTCACGAAGACAGAGGCTGGGAGCTTTACAGGGTCGATGTAGAAGAGCTCTTCCTGAGAGCTTAGTCGCGGGGACCGTCACGAGAGCAGAGGCTTTGGGCTGGACAGGGTGTCACGCCGCATAGGTCTGAAAAGTTAAGTAGAAGTTGGTTATGGTGGGATTAGTTAAATATTTGAATGTTTAAGTTAAGTTATGTATTGTGCTTTGTTTGAGTGTGTGTGAATTTTGGGACTTGTATCAGATTAAAATATGACAAGTTAATAAATATAAAAAATGCTCATTTTCAAGCACAAATCGTGTCTAAACCAAGCCGTTAGCGCGAGTTTTTACACAAATTCGAGAGTACGATACTCGATTCGTAACAATCTATATATATTGAAAAAGAGAGGTCAATAAATCATTTGTGGAAACTTTTAAGAAATTGGTCAACAAATGCTTTGACTTCCCATTTGTGGAAACTATGACAAAAATCCAAAAAGTATTTTTCTTTCTCTTAATTTTCTTTTTAGTTTAAATCATTCTTAATAGGAAGTTGTTATGGTAATTTGTTACAATACTTATCTCAATACATTTAAAGCATTTCAAAAAACCAGTTTTAAAAATCCGAAAATGAAGAGAAAAAACCTCCCTAATTTTCGGAAAGAGTGACTGAAAATAAAACAACCGAATAGCATGCAAATCAATTGAAATGGCGAATCTCCTAAAATCAATCGGAATTTTGGGAATCTCCTAAAATCAATCGGAATTTTGGGAATCTCCTAAAATAAAGGAAATGGCGAATCAATTGAAATACAAATTGTAATAGCCTAAAATAAAGGAATTGGTTTAAGAACAATATATATTTCTTACGCACAACATGCATTGCTAATTGAAATATAAATTGTAATAGTCTAAAATAAAAGAATCTCCATAATACAGTCCCATATAAAAATTTAATTTTTTTATTCTTTTTAATCAAATCAACCTACAAATTTGATATGTAATTGAAATACAAACAAATTGAAATCACCTAAAATAAAAGAATTTGTTTATTCCTCCCTAATACAATCTCATATCAAAATGCGATTTTTTTTTCTTTTCTTTCTTGACATACAATCACATAAGCCTACAAATTTGGATTTTTTTAAATAGAAATTGAAATCGGATACATACTAAAATAAATGAATTTGTTATGGGATTCCTCCATAACACAATCCCATTTCATAATACAACTAATTTCGGACTTTGTTTTTTTTTTACATAAAACCGATTCCACCGACTCAGTATTGAATTGAAATCGGATTCCACCTACAAATTTGGAATCTAATTTGAAATACCCATTGAAATCAGATATCCTAAAATAAAGGAATTGGGTTATTCATCCAAAATACAAATCCATATCAAAATATCAAAGTACGATGGAATAGGAATTTCAAATCAATTACAATTCATCTCTTTCCACAATATATGGAATAGGAATTTCAAATCAACTACAATTCATCTCTTTCCACAACATTTTATTCTAAAAATCAAATTTAAATGGATTTAAACTCGAGATTTTGTTTCAAACTCGAGATAATGTGTACGTAAATAGATTGATTATTTCTTTATTTACAAAAGTCTACATTGGACAAATTTCTACAAGATTTTTTTACCGATTTTAAACTCTCTTCTAACAACAATATATATATATATATATATATATATATATATATATATATCTTACGATCAACATGCATTTACCGTATTACAAACTCATATCTTAAAAGAAAAAAAATCACATTCTCTATAATGGATCAATCATTTGGGTTAATCAAAGATGTTGATGGGAACAAGAGACCTATGCTTAAAGTTCGAACTCTGAGGAAGTTTTTTCAAGATAAGGGCAACACATACAAGTCACATCTCGAGCTTATTTTGCATGATAAAATTGTAAGCGATATGGTTTCGAATTATTTTTCATTAAAAAAATAAACATATGTTCAAATTTAGTATTTACATACCATATTAATTATTTTTCAATTTGTTGTTTCAAATTATTTGTCAAGGGAAATCGTATTACGGTGTGGCTAGGGGCAGTCTATTTGCCGACGTTTAGAGAGAGGAATCTTGAAGAGGGTATGGTCATTGCTATACGAAACTACCAAGTTGAAAGCAACATTGGTATGTATCGATCTGTAGCCGACAAGTTTAAGATAATATTGCATGGGAGCACTATATTTTGAAGTGCAAAGAAACTTTTCCTACGTTTCGATTTCAATTAAGAGACTTTGCAACTCTACAAGATGTCAACAAAATTGACGAATCAATTCTATTCAGTAATATTATTTTATTATGTTTCTAATATTATTTGATGTATTTGAATAATTGATTATTTAAAAGGGGTTGAAGATATTAATATGTGAGAATGACAAGTTGCCCAATGATTAAACTCATAATGTTGTGTACAAAGAGGTATTTAATAATATAAGATTTTTTCTCTGTCGAATACTATCTTATTGTACAATTTTCCTACGTATTATAAAACTTTTATTTAATTATGCATCTTAAAATATAATATTCCCTAAATAAATCTAGCTCGTGCATCGCACGGGTCACGTACTAGTGTTTGTATAAGGTGTTGGTCGTCGCGCGCCTTGCTGTCAAATGATCGTCACGCATGCCGACGGCCTCCATTGCTGTACGCATGGTTCTCGATTTGTCTAGAAGCACCTCAACCGTTAATCGGGCTTCAAACCTCCAATGAATGCGTCGACAAGTCCTCCCTCCTGCCAATCACGAACTCGACTCGCGATTCGTTCGAAATTCTTTTGGTATTCTCGTAAAACCCCCGTTTGTCTGATATGTGAAAGAGCTTCATCATAATCACAATAATCATATATTTCGAACCTTGTAATCAACTCTTTTTTGAAGGTCTTCCTATGGATCAGCCTATTTTCCTTCCAGTAAATCCTCGACAACCATTGCCACCGTACATTCACTTCCACATCAAGGTAGTAGGGGGCATATTTAACCGTTTCGGATTTGGGTATGCTATTGATCTCAAAATTTTGAAGAGCGCGATTCAACCACACATCTGGATCCACTCCATTAAAGGTGGGAAGAATCAACTTAGGCCTCTCACCGCATTGCCTTTCCCTATGATTTGAACCCCTTGATTGAACATGGTCGTCCACCGCTAATTCATTTTGAAATTCGCGTTCTCCTTCAAAATTAGTCAAGCCTTCTGAAAATGAATAGCAGCGGTTGCCTTATGAGAATTCACTATTATTATTATTATTAATAATCGCGGCCCGTGCGATACACGAGATGATATATTTAATTGAAAAGTTTTTAATAGTGAATATTAAATTTAATGGACTTGTTATATATGTAACAAATGGGTCGGGCGTAAATATAAAAATCTATAAGTTATTGAACACTTTAGTGTAGACAACCTTTTTGGTTTGATTTGGTGGCGAGTCATCGTCACCACAGACTAACATTTGGTGGAAACTTGATTGGTGTAGTAAGAGTTGTATTTTCATTATCATCGTCACTCACGATGTCTATCACGATGCTTTCCGATCCAAGAATATTGAAATTACTAGAGTTTTTTTTTTTTTTNTATTCAAATAATAACAAAAAAAAAAGTAACCAATACAATATTAGTAAATAAGGTGAGAATATCATGATGTATATATAAAATAAAATATAATTGGAATATAAATGAAATACCATTTGTAATATTACTGAAGGGCATATGATTTAATCATTTGATGAACTGCCATGATCCAATTGCCATTTGCCGTTTACTAACAGTTGATCCAATGAGAAAATCGGGATTCATGGTACCTATATATGAAATATCCAAACAACAACATTTAGCAAGATTATTTATAATCAATGTTAAAAAATAAAGTTTATTTAAAAAATTAAATCAATAGAATTGAAATATAAATGATATAAAAAACACACATTATTTGTTTTCATAATATTACGCACATAAAATTCCTTGAATGGACCAACACATTATGTAGCATATGTAAATTGTAAATTCATAAAAGTAGCCCAAGTAAATAAAATATGATGGCAATTAAATGAACAAATAATTATATAAAAAAATTGGCCCAATAAACCACATAAAGCAAGCCCAATGTTTTCCGCACCAATCTTATGCTCGGCCTTTCGTTTTGAAATTTTTTTAGCTCATTCTCAAAGGAAAAAAGCCCAACTAAATCAGATCTATAAAAAAATAAAAGATTTGACCCCTATTGAATCGAATGGTCTCAGTTTTGCCACTTATTTTATCCGACGGTCGTAATCAATACATCTAATCGACAAAATCAAATTACACCCATTTGAGGGTTTCATTTATTCTTCATTATCCGCCACCTCCCTTACAATTTTTAGGGTTTTTGTCCGAAAATTAAAAAATTATTCGCCCGATCTTACAGTCTTGTTACAAATTTTGTACTAAATGTTCCAATTATTTTAGCTGATGCGTCTGTATTCGTTTGTTTTGAAAGACAATCTCTGTTTTATGATTTTGATCATTGTTTAAGCACGGCTTCCAAGTTACGGCTGGATTTGACGCCGATATTAATGGCCGACTCAATAGATCCGAAGGTAGAGCCACAGTCCGATAGCATCCACAAGATCCAGAGTAGAGCCGATCGAGGTCTATACAAAGGTTATTTTTTCCTTTTTTTTTTAATGAACCGAAACCATCCGTCATTTCTTGCAGATTTTGTATCCGACAACACCATGATAGCTACTATATCTCTTCAATCAAATATTTATAATAAGAAACAGGTAAACTCATATTCATTTGCTTTATGATTAAAAACAATAAGTATTACTACATTTATAATTCTTATTTTTTTGTTTATTTTTTGTAAATATGGACGGATACAAAATATCCAAGCACAAAACCTGTTATTGGAAGGCAATACAAAAGAGCTATGAAATTCATGTATACATTGAGCATTGAGCTTGATTTTTTTATAGATATTTACATATCATAAAACATATGATATCGGTGAAAAAAAACTATGATTTAATATCACCAAAAGTCTAACTTGTATAACACATAATGTTTTATATTTTATTTATACTATTGTTTAAAGGATTAACATTTTTTTTTTGGGTTGTATGAAATGCATATATTGGAAAATCACGAACATGACAAGAACTAACATGGAGAAAGCAAATACATATACATGAAGAAGAACTTACAGGTGTGCTTGCATTATATTATGAAACCTTGTTTAAACTATATGTGTGTCATTTCAAATTAAATTACCAAATGAAGATTTGTTGATAGCATTGTTTGTTTTGCTCCGTTTGTTGAATCCATTATCTCCTGAACTCTCTATTTTGGCTGCATCTGAATTCATTGAAGCAACTTCTATACAAAATGTTAAGAAATGTTATACATGTTGTACAATAGTCTATGTTAATCAAACAACATGAAAAGATGAAATTCAATTTTGACCATCTGCAGCATGATTTCTTTTTCAAAATATTGCATTACAAATTAAACTATTTTTTGTTACTGAATTTAAATAAATTTAATATAGGAAAATTAATTTATTCACTGTATTTTTTTGCTTTAACTATTGACATAAACCAAAAAAAAAAAAAGAAAAAATGGAAATTGTGAAAAAAATGTAGGTTGCATATAATAATATTACCTTTGAATATGTTTTTGTCATGATATTTCCTGTCACTTTATTGCCTCCATTTTTTGTTGCACTTCATGGTCTTTCATCTGAAGCCATTGAAATTTGTATGATACTTTGGCGGCACTTCAGTAATCATTATGTCTAGTATTTTCATTCTCGCTGAAAAAAAAAAAATTATTAGTATTTACACAAACATGAAACATATTGTTAAGTATAGATATAAGTTCATATGAGTAGGATGATAATACAGGTTGCTTGCATTGTTCAAAAAACCTTTTCGTGATAAACATTCTCATAGTGAATATATAGACGGTTACATATGTTTATATATAGACGGATCCTAATCTAGAATATAGGAAACTAAAGATAGGGGTTATTTAGTTTCCCATTTGAATAGGTATCTAAATAATTGGGAATATAGGTATTGGATTGATAGCGAGGGCTTTAAATAGATATCACCGTGGTAATTTAGTAAGCATTATATTCGGCCAATAATAAGAAATTTATAAAAATTAAGCATATAAAATAGATATTTAGATATAAACCCATATCAAGTGAAATTGAGGGATATTATTCTTAAGGTAGATTGTATTCTTTTTGTACACGTAGATTTTTAAAGAATCTAATTGTATTATGTATTGATTTTACACGCAATATTTATATATATACAATATATGGCATCTTGATTTATCGTGTAAATTTATTATTTTTGACATCTTGATTTATCGTGTAAATTTATTGTTTTTTCAATTTATTTAAAGTGATCTTTGACATCTTGAAATTGTATGTTTCTTAAAGATTAGATAGGAATATCTTGATTTATCGTGTAAATTTAATATTTTTTTAATTTTTATATTATGTGTAATTGTAATATTTTACATTACCATGCAGGTTGGCGACGATATTGGATTACACATCAAGATTTGAAAAAAACTATTTATTATAATATTTAAATTGTATACAATATTTATATGAAAATAACAATATCGGTCATAATTAAAGTGTGTGAAGTGGTTTTGAAAAATAATTGGTATGTTTGGATAAGTGTAAATTTAAATTTTGAAGTTGAATGCAATTGGCCTTATAATTGGTATGTTTGGATAAGTGCAAATTTAAATTTCAAACTTGAATGCAATCGGATTATGATAATGAAAAATTCTTTAATAGATATAATAGCATGAAACATGAAAGGTTGTTTATTCCATACTTAAAAAAAATTCTGAATAAATAGGAACTAACAGATTAGTGGATGAAAGCAAACAAATTTTTTGAATGATTTAAAATAAAAAGAAAATAACAAATTAAAGGATTTTTGGAATTTTTAAATGGTTTCCAAAAAAGGGAAGTCAATGGTGTTGTTGACCCGTTTTTTAAGACTTTTCTCAATTGATTTATTGACATCTCTTTTTCAATATATATAGATTTTCTTTTGTTTATAATTACAAAATCTCTCCGGAGAATTACAAAATATTTATCTATACATATATAATAAGAATTACCATTTAACAAAAATAGTAGAAAAAAATAGGAGAGAATTTAATGCAACCTATAAACAGTAAGTTTTTTTATTTTTATTTTTAAGAAATCATACAACATTTAATGTTGCATTAATTTTTTGGCTTTAGTTCATTTTATTATTTAAAAGTTCTAGCTAAGATCTATTAAATGTGCATTTTTCATTTTTATTTTATTTTTTCATAGAAACAACGAAAAACATTAACATCTCAGTCTCTATATTTATAAAATCTCAATTCAAAAGGTAATAAAAAATGTCAATCAGTTTAGTTTGAATGAAGTGCTTAACAGTTATGAGAAAGAAGACGAAAGAAAGATGCTTTATTCTACGCGTATATTGGTTGGACCCCGCTTTGATCCAGTCACTAAGAAAAAAATCAATACCAATTAAAGCCGAATAAGCCAACGAAGGATAGAAACTCCGGACAACAACCTTTTGCTCCAAAAATTTTAGAATATCGGTCTTTATATTAATGCCTTTAAAAAAAAATTGAATGTTATTCGTTAAATATCATTTTTCATTAATCATCACAATTTTTTTTATTTGGAATGCGTGATAATAAACTTGGTAATGTTTATTACTTCTTTGTTTACCAATCTATTATTTTCTATACTCAGTTTCAAAAGGTAAAATAATTATCAAATTATCAATCACAATAATTGTGCATTTAAAAAAAATATTTAATGATAATATATTATTTGTTAATAGTACACAATTTTGAAAAATCCATTATAAATTGTATGTTGATATCCAAATCATTTTATAAATGCAATCGACTTTGTTAAATCTCCACGAAAATATAGTAAAACAAAATGAGACGATTAACTTTGTATAGAAATAAAATAAAATCAATAAATTAATATGAAGTTCACAGGAAATTAACATAATGAATAATTTGTATAGTACACGGATCTAGAAAATAATACTCACGTGGATTCAAAAATTCAAACTTATACTTATCATCATCTTCTGGAAATTGAATAATATATTTTCGGCAAGATTTTGTTAAATAATTTTAGACATGTTTTATTTATAAGATAATTTAGAAAGATTTTAGGTGACTTTACATCTTCAATAATGATATATAAAAAATTTTAGATACTTTACATACGTTATATAATATTTTAGGTGTTTTTAATATTTTAAACATACATTTCTTATATTATTTTATATAAGAAAATTTTATATTGTTTACAACTAATATACGATAAATTATGTCACATATTAACTGCACATCTTAATTACAATTATTAGTTAATATTAATTACCCTCATATTTAATTTATAATTATTAATTAATATTAGTTACTACCATCGTTAATTTATAATTATTATTTTATTCATGCATCGCACAGGCTACACACTAACAAAATTGTTGACCCGAATTTCGTCTTTACCTTGCAAAAACAAAAACTCAATCGCTATTCACCGCCCCCCTATTACTACTCACCGCCCCCCTTGGACAATTTTGCCCCTTGCATTTTTTTCAAAAAGTAAAAAAAAAAAAAAAAACCCGTCCGTCCAGCCGCCGGAACCGGACGGCTTTTAGCCCGTCCGGCCGTCGGAACCGGACGGTTTTTAGCCCGTCCGGTCGGCCGGTTCGGACGGCATAAAAGCCGTCCGGTTTCGCCGGCCGGACGGTTTTATTTTTTATTTTTTATTTTTTTTTATTTTTTTTTTATAAATTATAATAATACTTGTAATTTAATTATACTGAAAAATTATAAATTATAATTTAATTATAGTTATATTAATTTAAAACAAAAAAATAATATATTAATAAAAAAATTATATTAATTAATTTATTTGAAAAAAAATTAATATAATTTAAAACAAAAAAATATTATATTAATAAATAAAAAATATATTAATTAATTTATTGGATAAAAAATATTTTTAATTATCAGAAGAATAATAATTACTAAATATTATTAAATTAATTAATCACTATTTAAATGGGTAAAAAATTTCACTTTTTAATCATAATTAATTTCACTTAAAAAAAGTTAAATAAAAGATATATTAAAAAATATATATATATATTAATAATTAGTTGTATTACAAAAATTATATATATATATATATATTTATTAAAAGATATATATATATATATATATATATATAGTTAAAGAATATATTAAAAAATATATATGTAATTTGTTAGCAAAAAAATATTTACTAATTATTATTTTATATTTTTTATTCGAGGTGTTAGAACTCAATCAATACATAATTTTTCGATTGTAGAGACATGCTCGTTCGTGTTACAGAGCAATCGAAAATCGCATCAATGGTATTTTTTTTTTTCATTTTTAAGTTGAATGGTTTTTTTTGTTTTGCTAAACTTTAGTTGAATGAATTTTTTTTTATTCTAATGTCCAATCTATTAATATATAAAGAGGGAATGATAGTTTTTTGAAAAAATCATGTGGAAAATCAACAAAAAAAAGATTTCAATTCCCGCCTAAAATTTAACACAATTTTTGGTGAAAAAATGAATATATCCCGCCCAAGCAATTCGAAAATTTTAGAAGTCTTCTTACTGATTTTCAGCGGCTATAAATTTGCGTTATTATGGGATGAATTCGTTATTATGGGATGATGATGATATTATTCATTTATCATTTAAGATTTGGTCAGATTTTTAGGCAACTTATTTGTAGATATCCTAATCTTAATAAAAAAAAAATACAGCAAAACATAATGAAATCCTACCTCTATAAATACATTGGTTTATCACCTTCTCCAAAGGTGCATAGAAAAAAATACACACAGAAATTTCGAGATACACAAAAAATAAAAATAAAAAAAATGGCACGATTCTTTGGTACACTCGCGGACGTCAACAGGGCCACACAACCGTTTTTGAGATTAAGAGTAGTAAGCATTCTTGAATCGAATTTCGAGCTGCAGTCCAAGAACAATATTCAAATCCTGTTTCATGATGAACAAGTAAGCATTTCAATTGTTTTATGTAACATACATATTTATAAAAATTATACATATTGATATAAATTACTTTAGTTAATTGTATAAATTTTTTTTGTAGGGTTCACGCATTAATGCCATCATCCGTTCTCCAAGCATTGGATTATATCGAGATGTTTTCAAATTAGGCAAAGTTTATGCAATCCACAACTACAATGTTGAATTCAATAATCAGAGGATCAATACAACCGGCAACAGATGGATGCTTGTGCTTCATTCAAGGACAAAAATTTATTCACGTGCGATGGAAACTTTCCATCAACATTAGCGAGGGTTCCGAAGTTATGAGGATTATTGCATGGATTTCATAGAAATAATGAAATTGTTATGTTAAAATTCCAATTCGTGTTGTTTAATAGATTTTATTCTATGGCATTGCTAGGATTTTGATAATAAAATTATGAGTATTATGTTTTCCTTTATTATTCATTTTATTATTATTCAATTCGATTGATTATTGTATTTTAAAATGAGCTCTATAAATATCAATTAATTGTTGGTATAATAAAAAATAAATTAAAACTTAAATGTAGATTTTCATTACCAATTTTTCGACAATTTATAATAGATTCAATATATCGTTTTTTTTTCAAATTTCTTATAAATCGATAATGACTTCTAAATTACTACATTTTTTTTAATACTATTTTAGGCGTAAATAAAAAATGTCATCATTGAGATAAATTGGATAAATTTCGTATAGATTGTTAGGTATATCAAATTTTTTGATAGATTAGTAAAAAATGTCATAATAGATTAATTAATTAATTAATTAATATAATATAATTTAGACATTTATTAAAATAGTGTAATTTGAAATACAAATTTTGTTAAATATTCATATTGTTTAAAATAACCACATTTTTTCTATTAATAATTAATAATTTAGATATCTATCAAAAGAGTTTAATATTGAGATAAATATATTCATATGTTTTCTATAACATATGAATATTTATCCACATTTTTTTCTATTAATAATCAATATTTATCCAATTCAAATCAAAACAAAAATTTGATTTATACTCATACGTTTATTTTAAATATTTTAAATTTGATTTGTACAATCCGATTTTTTTAATCACTTACAGATTTGGTTAGATTTTTTTGTCAATTATTTGTAGATATCTTAACAAACTGATTCCATAATTATTGCAAACGTGACTCACACGCGTTTTATCAACTTATAAAATCAATTTTGTTAATCTCTTAAAGTTTTTTAGCTAATTGTACAATCCAATTTTTTTTTATCACTTACAGATTTTGTTAGATTTTTTTGTCAATTATTTGTAGATATCTTAAATAATTAATTCCATAATTATTGCAATCGTGACTCACACGCATTTTATAAACTTATAAAATCGATTTTGTTAATCTCTTATAGTTTTTGTAGATTCAAAACGTATTAATATAAACTAAAACTCGATTTAGTTTATCAAATAGTTTTATTAACTAAATTTTACAAAATAAACGTATTTGAATCTACTTAACATTTGTATTATTAACAGTATCCTAATAAAATACTACTACTTGATAATATCGAAACAAATAATAAATTTAGATAACTAAATCTCAAAAAATATTTTCATTTATCTACTTAACAAATTTAATTCACGTAACTATGACTATAAAAAGACCAATGCATTATGTTATTTTGTATTCAACACACACAAAGCACGTCCTACAGAACACATCTTTTCGTTTTTAATTAGTATTCTTAAGAAAATGACTCAAACATGGGGTTTGATCAAGGATATCAAGAGGTCCAATAGGCCATTCCTCAAGCTTCGTATTATTCGCATGTTTCAAAGAACTTCCGAGAATTTCTCTAACAAGAAAGTGCAAGAGTTAATTTTCCATGACAATGAGGTTCGTCACAATGTTTAATTTTTACTAATTTTCGTGATTATTTTAATTACAATATATTATTGTTATTATTTTCGTTTTCTAGGGTGATAGGATAACCGGTCTCATAAGGCCCATTCATATATCTCATTTCATTGACAAGCTTAAGGATGGAGAAGCTTATGCCTTCAATCATTATCAAGTGGAGAGTAACATAGGCATTTACAAATCAACTATTGGCAAATTTCGCATCATTCTTCATAGGGGAACCGAGTTCTTTCAACTCAAGACCTCATTTCCACTCTATCGATTCTCTTTTAGAGAATTTCTCACTTTGCGTGATATAGACAACGTGGACGAAGCAATTTTGTTTTGTAAGTCTTATAAAAAAATTTATTTATATTCCTAATAATCTACTTATTTATTATGTTTAAATTTTTTAGTTATGAAATGATGTATATTAATAAATTCTCATAAAATTTATCTAATGTAGATGTTATTGGCTTGGTGGTGGAGACCCATCCAATTCAAATAAAAAATGTGAAGAGTGGCCCGACCCAAATGATTAATTTTAGTCTTATGGATTTGGGGTTAGTTGTTTCGATTTATTTTGTTCACAGTTGCACTCGATTTTTATAGCTTTTTATTAAATTTTTATTAAATTTATTATATTTGATTATTTTTAGTGGACTTACTATGACATGTACCGTTTGGGGAGCGTATGTGGATCAATTTATTGCTTTCGAGAATTACTATGTGGAAGTCAATCAACCATTTGTCTTGGTCATACAAATGTGTCGTGCAAAGCCTTGGAATGGTAATTTATTTTTAATTTTTTTTAATCGAAAATAAACATGTCACTTATGAATAGATAATTTAAAATTATGAGTATTGCTTACCAATTACTTTTTTCTTCACTAGGTGAAGTTCAAATAACAACTTCAAAGGATGTCACACATTTGATTGGTGTTCACGATATTCCCGAAGTTCAAGATTTTCTGAATAGGTAAATAATTTTTAAGTTTATGTCTTACATTATGATTACGGATATATTAATAGATTCTATTTTAAATAAATATCTTTTGTGTAGGATGTCAACTAGCAAAATCAAAGGTGTGAAGCTTAGATCGAATAGCTCTTTAGTTGTCAAGAGTGAAGTTCAAGGACTTGAGGATGGCGATGTCATCGTTAGCTCTGTTGATGCTATCAATGAGGCTGAAGAGGTAGCATAATATAAATAATTCGATTTTGTACTTATACTTCCGGTTTTGTATAATAATATTCCGATTTTCTTTATGCTTACAAATTTAATGTTTTTATTTAAAGGATATGGATACTTGGGTGTGTGCCTCAATCGACTCAATTATTGATAATTGGTGGTACCTTGCTTGCAAAAGATGCAATAGCAAGATGGATATTGATTACGGTGATATGCAGTGCACCAAGTGCAGTAACACACGTGGCATTGCACGGTTGGAACAACATTTTTTATGTTTGTCTTTTCGCATATTATTATATATAGTTTACGTTTTTTTTAAAGGTACAAGATTCAATTTGGAGTCGCTGATTGTACTGCAAGTGCTGTCTTCATGTGCTGGGATAGAGAGTGTGAAAGGATGATTGGAAAGTCTTGTGAGCTTCTAAAACGTGAAATTTCTGTGCTAAACGTGACTTTTATTAACAAATATATATATATATATATATGCTTTAATTCGAAATATAATTTTTATTTATATTTCTTATAATTATTATAACTATTTGTTTGTAGAATAAAAGTGCTTTTGAGCTGCCGGATGATCTAGAGGACTTGGTTGGGAGAACCTTTCTTTTCAAGGTCCGAATCAAAGCAAATAATAATGAAAAAAAGGGCTATTCATCTACTTTCTCCATTTTGAGGGTTATTCTTGATCCAAATTTGGTTTCCAAGTACAACCATTGGGTTGTAGAGATTGATGTAAGTTTGTTAAATTAGATTTAACAATTTAATTATGTTCCTTTCGTATACAATACATGATTTTAAAAATAATTATTATGCTTTTTCTCTATAGAACTCGGACTTTATGACCCTTTTACAAAGAGAGGAAGCTACTAAGGTTAGTATAAATACTTGTAATTAAATATTAAATACATTTACTTATAAGTTTAGGGTTTCTTTCAAGTTTATACTTGATTTTATTTTGAATAGGACGATGATGAAGAGGAAGTTATTTCACCGCTTAAGACTGTTCGAGCTATTGAGCATGTTAGTGACACATCCAATGCAAAATGCAATTTGATGGATGAGTTTGCTATTGACCCCGAGGCTGGACAAGCTGAATCCGTGACGAGCAAGAAAGGCAAGGCGAAAGTCGATGACTATGGGAACTTACTCCCCAATGATGAAGGAAATAATAATTAGATGTTTAGTTTTGATTTAGAAAACAATTTTATTATGGTGTTTTTTTGCTTGGATTGTTTTTTTTATGATGGTTTGGTTAGTTTTTTTTTTTTTGAAGAAATAATTGCAACTTTATGTTGCTTCTTGGTTGAGTCTCTAGGAAACATATAGTTTTCGAGATTTCAATCGAATTATTAATAAAGTTGATTTCCCCTTTAAGTTTTTCACGTGTGTTTTTAGAATGTTAATGTTAAATCTTTTATTTTTTTAGTAGATTATATTTATACTTATAATTGACTATATATATTTTAATTTTAAATACCTTCGAATTTATTACAAAAATAAGAATAGTGAAGTATTATGCAATTCATAAGATTCGATTTTTTTTCCAAATCCTAAAAACTACAATATATCTTTCATAAATAACAATATTCGATTTTTTTTCCAAATTAACTATTATAAGCATATCTCCTATAATTATATTCCTTATCTTATGTTAATAACTAATATTCCCTTATCCCATATTCGGCTTTTATCTTTTCCAAACAAACTAATGAGAGAATATCTCCAATAAATATATTCCTTATCTCATCTAACTACCATTCTCTTTTTCCTTATTGTTTGCCCACGCTGTTTATAATTTTCTCCACGACAATATAAATACAGATACATACAATTGTTTCCCTCGCAAGCAGTAGCAGGAATCGAAACATAACCAGCTGATATGAAGGATACACATGGTGGAATACATTCGGCTACCAATAAAATCAAATCATGCACATCCAAACAGCGTAAAAAAGAACACATCAATGAACAAGGTAAATACATTTTAATTGCTTTCGATTTATAAACTACATACTTTTTGATTTTTTAAGAATATATAATTTTTCATCCAAACCATTATATTGATAAAAAATATTTGGTTATTTTGTTTTTTTTTTCAAGGAATTCAACAGCATCAGATGATTGATTCCAATAGTGGAATAATTTATGATCTCACAAACAGCTCATCATATGCAGTCAATAATTGCGAAACTAAAGAAAAAGGTACTGGCACATTAATATAAGACTTACCTATTGATTTCAGTTGAGAGATTTACCTATTTACCTTTTGTGTTGTTGTTCGTAAGAGGTTGGGCTCAGGTTTAGTAGCATCATCCTCGCACGATTACATAAATATATGTTAGAACTTGATACATCTTTTAGTAATATTGATTACAATATGTTGATATCCTTTTTCTTTGGGTGGGTGTTGTGTGCAAGTAATTCACTAAAAATGTATTAGGTACCTTCAAATTGAATGTCATGGCTTTATTCATTATGCAGCTGCAATAAAAACATAAGAAAAACAATTTTTAGTACATGTAGTTAACAAATAGGATATAATACAGTAATATAAGAATTTAGTAAAATCTGTAGTAATATGTATAATCTTGTAGGATGTTATGTTTCTTATTTTTATTGAAAAACAAAATCAATTAAATATGTTAGTAATAGTGTGAGGATATATAATTAAGATAAGTTAATAAACAGATCACATTAATTAACAATCTGTTGAGATAATTTAGATTTCAAACCTTATAAGGTGGCAGCTCAATGCTATACAGCATCTTCTTCTTCTTTGAGGCTCTGACTTGTGTTGTTCAAAATCTTTTTGTGATATTTTGATGATACTCATGCAAAAAAAAAAGATAACAATGAAATTATAAAACTGTGATCAAATTGTACTTTAAATTATTTTAAATGTGATAACATTCAGTAGGTGAAGGAGACATATGGTGGAACATATCAAAGAATATTGTAACATGTGGAAATGATTGCAAAATATAAGCATATCTTCTCCAACTACAATTCGGAATCAAAGCAATAACACAAAAAATTATAAAATATAATATAAATGTAATTTAAATTTGATAACAGCACATACATAAAATCTGGCAATTTGATTATTTTAAAATACATATTTTTTTAGTCTTATATGTCAAATGGAGGTTGGGCATAACTCAGTTTTATTCTGGACGACCATATTTTGATCATATTTTCGAAATTCATTCTGCATCTAATAAAAGTTTATTGTAAGCATGCTCAAATGTATTACTACATATGAAGACGTCAATAATCAAGATGAAAATATCAATATTAACTCAATAAAACTATATTCGAAAATAACACACTGCAATTTGACCCCTAATAGAGAAAATTAGAAAGAAAACATAGATCTACCACTGTGAGCTCACACATATGTAGCAAATAACAACAAATTCGAACGAAAACACAAAAATCAGAGTCTTTTATTAAATGTTATATAATAATAAAATAAAATAAAATCAAAAAGTAGGGTATATCATAGTTTCCTTTCCCTCCGATGTTAAAATGGATTGTTGAAACCAAGATCTTCGATTATCCGTTGTGATTATCCGTTGTGATCGAAGTAACCATAAACAAAGCTTTCAACATTGAATCGGCTTTTATTGGTAAAATTAGAAAAAAGTACCCAAAAAGGAAATCGATGCGATTGATATTTACAAAATAAGAAATTTCAGTAAGTAATTCAGACATAAATAAACGGTAATTCTGAAAAATTTTCGACGATATTGATTAAAGAAACATTTTCAGACAATTATCAAGAGAGAGAAAGAGGCGGTGCGGCGTAAAACTGGGACAGATGAAATGAAACCCTAAACGGGTTTTCTTGCCTTTTATACCTTTTTTCTATCAATATTAGCCATTCGATTTTGTTGACTTCATATTAGCCATCCGATTTTGTTGAAAGTGGAATAGATGGGTCAGTCAGCCCAGAATAATGCACATAGTTTGAAGAATTTGATTGCTTAATTTTCAAATTGGGCTAAGAAATAAATTACCTTGCCCCAACTAGATAAATTTTATTTTGGGACTACTAAATAAAAAAATGGTTTCGGCCCATTATATTAAGTTTCAAAAATGGTTTTGGCCACTATATTAAGTTGCAAAAATGGTTTCAGCCCATTTGTGTTATAATCTATATTAATTAATTTTTTATAATTATTGATTAATTATTATAACTTTATATATTTAATTATTATAATTATTACACGTAAATACGTATTTTAATTTCGGGCTGAATTTGTGTGATATGGGTTTAAAATGATATTTGGCCAATTAATCTCATTTATTTGATTATTATTTACATTAATAGATTTTTAATGAAAGTTGATAATATATTTCTCTTAATCCAATATAAGAAATTATATTAAATTATTATTATTTTTATATAAGTAAAACAAAATTGTTCAAAGCTCTTTTTTGTCACCTTTAAATTAATTTGTTTTATGATTTATACATTTATATATATTTAAATTCTTTTTTAATATTATATAATTTTTTTTTTCATTTACTGATTTTTTTGTGTCCTTAATCCTTAATATTCCATTATATTTCTACAGGATATTGTACGCCTTCTCCTGTTACTGGATCTTCTTTTATTCCGATTGAAAACAACAATAATTCCGGCAGGGTTTCATATCAATGGCGAAGTGTGTTGCATAGTTCTCAAAGTCTACCATTATCAAACATCACCAATGGTAAATTTTTTAAAATTATATTTTTACTTAAATTTATTTATTTACATGCATATATATAATATATATATATATAATTAAAATATTATCATGTAGCACCTATCAATCAAGTATCACTTACAACTCTTAAAGGAAACTATGGTTGGCCTAAAACTATTTTCGGAAATACGTCCGCACAAACTGGTATGTTCTTATTTAAATATATTGGATTTATGTTCAACTGCATTATATTTCAGTATGATTTTTTTTTTAATTATTTATTTGTACTTATCTACGTTTTCCAGATCTTGAAAAAATAACCGGCACTCCAAACACTACTATTTCAAGTGAGATATTCGATCATCGTGCGGACGATCAAGTAACAGTTACGACTCTTAAAAGAAAACGTGGTCGACCTAAAAAAATTATAGGAAATACCTCCACACCAACAGGTATGTTGTTATTTAACAAATTAATTTATCACTTATTGCAGGATATTTCAGTATAATTTTTTTAAGTAAATATATTTTAATTGCTCACGTTTTCTAGAACTTGAAAAAATCACCGTCACTCCAACTCCATACACGAATATATCGAGTGAGTTATTGGATGACATTGCTGACGGTCAACTACCACTTACGGAACTTAAAAGAAAGCGTGGTCGACCTAAAAAGGTTATAGGAAGTACGTCCACACAAACCGGTATGTTGTTATTTAAATAATTGATTTATCACTTATTGCAGTATATTTATGTATACTTTTTTTAAACAAAATGTTTTTCAATTATTTACGTTTTCTTTTAAGACAATGAAAAAATAACTGTCAATCCAACGCCATACCCAACTATATCGAGTGAGATATTGGATCACACGGCTGACGATCAAGTACCACTTACGTCTCTTAAAAGAAAACGTGGACGACCAAAAAAAATAATTGGAAGCACGTCCACACGAAATGGTATGTTTATGAATATTATTATTTTATTAGTGAATTATATAATTATATTTAGTGTTCAGTTTTGAATTGATTATGTTTATATTATTGTAGGTGTTGATTTGCTTGATCAAGTGCCACCTACAAATCAAAAGAAAAAACCTGGTCGACCTAAAAAAGTGTTGGCGAGCACTTCTACACGATCTGGTTGGTTATAATTTAAATTTTTATTTTATGACAAATTTTGTAAATTGATTTTATTATATAATATTATAATATTTTTCATCAAAACAATTGCAGAGTACTGGGACATGGGTGATGCCAATGTCGAATGCGTGTACTGTGGAGCAATGTTTTGGTATGCCGAGAGAAAGACTTCTGAGAGAACGTCTGCCGTTACCAAGTACGGTGGTTGTTGTGTGATGGTACGATTGAACTACCTGTTCTACATAATCCGCCACAATTTTTGAGTGAACTGCTACATGGAGATAGCCGCGTTAGCAAACACTTTCAAGAAAACATTAGATCCTACAACAACATGTTCGGGTTTACTTCTCTGGGAGGCAAGATCAATACCGACATCAACAAAGGATCGGGACCACCCGTTTTTAGTTTGCACGGGCAAAACTACCATCTCATGGGTAGTTTACTTCCTTCTGAAGGTTCAACTCCAAAATTTGCACAGCTCTATATATATGACACTGATAATGAAGTAACGAATAGAATGAATGCCGTGAGGTCAGTATTTAAATAATATCCTTAATCGAGTTTTTTATTATTTTTCTTTTATAATATTTTATTTGATTGCCTTATTAACATTTTTTCATTTTTCAGAAATGTTGACGGTGCTACTGATTTGAATGGAGAAATTATTTCTGGATTGACGACCATGTTGGATGAGCACAACGAACTTGTGAAATCATTTCGTTTGGCTAGAGAAAGAATTCAAGATCATGGTGAATCTAATGTCAGGATTCGTTTAATTGGAAAGAGATTTAATGATGCCAGACGTTATAACTTGCCTACAAGTTCTGAAGTTGCTGTTTTGGTCGTTGGAGATTTTGATCAGGCTATGGGTGAGCGAGATATATTGGTTGAAACCAAGAGTGGGCGACTACAGCGAATAAATGAGCTTAATGCTTCATATCTGGCTTTACAATATCCCATTCTTTTGCCCTACGGTGAGGATGGCTATAGAGAAGACATTCCATTTTCAAATCGAAAAGTTGAAAAAGAACGTGGTCGAAAAACAGTGAGTGTCCGGGAATACTTTGCGTACCGGATCCATGATCGGAAACACGAACCATCTACTATTCTTTCAGCGAGAAGATTGTTTCAGCAGTTTGTCGTTGATGCATATATCATGGTTGAATCATCGAGGTTGCGGTATATACGATTCAATCAGAGTCGACTCCGATGTGATATGTATAATAGATTGGCGGATGCAGTTCTCCAGGGCGATGTTGATCCAAGCTCTAGAGGGAAAAGAATTATACTTCCTTCTTCATTCACTGGGGGACCTCGAAACATGATTCAAAACTATCAGGATGCAATGGCAATTTGTGGTTGGGCAGGTTATCCCGATTTGTTTGTAACATTCACATGCAATCCAAAATGGCCTGAGATTGTTCGTTTTTTGGAACCAAAGAGACTGCGACCTGAGGATCGCCCCGATATTATATGTAGGGTTTTCAAATCAAAATTGAAGGAATTAATCAGGGATTTTCGTAAAAAGCAAATTTTCGGGAAAGTCGTAGCAGGTATTATTTTAAGAAGAAAAAAACGGTTGTATATATGTCCATCGTGATGTCTAACACCATTTTAAAAATTGTTCTAATTGTTTTATCTTCTTTTGTGTTTTTGTAGTTGTCTACACCATTGAATTTCAGTAGCGTGGATTGCCGCATGCTCATATACTACTATTTCTCGCCAAAGAAAATAAATTCCCAAATCCGTCAGACATTGACAGAGTAATATCTGCGGAGATACCTGATGAGACGTCGGATCCGTTGTATTATGAGGCAGTAAAAGAGCACATGATCCACGGACCTTGTGGTTTGGCTAGAAAATCGTCTCCGTGCATGGTGGATGGCAAATGTAGTAAACGGTTTCCAAAAAAGTTTGTCGATTTAACCACTGTCGACCATGAAGGTTATCCACGATACAGACGTCGAGACGATGGGAGGCATATTGAAAAAAATGGGGTCGTTGTCCATAATGGTTATGTCGTGCCTCACAATCGCAAATTGTTGATGAAATATGGAGCGCATATTAACGTCGAGTGGTGTAATCAATCGCGATCCATAAAGTACCTTTTCAAATACGTTAATAAAGGTCATGATCGTGTCACCGCATCATTCTATCAGACGACTGCGTATGGAGAAATAGAAAAACCTGTTGACGAGATCAACATGTTCTATGACTGTCGGTATGTGTCTTCTTGCGAGGCGGCGTGGAGGCTATTGGGTTATGAACTGCAGTACAAAAAACCTTCTGTGCAACGTCTGAGTTTCCATTTGAAAGGTGAACATAATATTGTTTTTGATGATGATGATCCTATCGATGAAGTTCTTAATAATCCCACCGTAAATGAGAGCCAATTTTTGGCATGGATGGAAGCGAACAAGATGTATCCCGAGGTGAGAAAACTGACGTATGTTGAGGCGCCGTCCAAATTTGTTTGGAACAAACAAGAAAGAGTCTGGACTCCTCGAATAAGGCCAGGTTGTATAGGTCGTTTGAGCTATGTTCCTCCCAATGCTGGTGATAATTATTATTTGAGGTGTTTGGTCAATGTTGTTCGTGGAGCTACTTGCCACGAAGATTATATGAAGGTAGGCGATGTTCAATACATGTCCTACCGCGATGCTTGCTATGCACGAGGTTTGTTGGGTGATGATCGAGAGTACATTGATGGAATTACCGAAGCAAGTCAGTGGGCATCTGCTGATTCCCTTAGGCGCATGTTTGCGTCTTTATTGGTTTCTGGATCCTTAGGCAAACCCGATGAAGTTTGGGAACGGTGTTGGCAATTTCTATCTGACGACATACTATACAAGCAACGTCGTCTTTTTGATAATGATGGTATGAGATTTAGGGGGTTTTATATTATGCAGTTATCAAGTATTATAATAACATGGTTTTTCTTAATTATTAAATTTTTTTGTTTTCCACGTAAAAAAGCCAAATCTAATAGGTCATCTATCATTATTTCAGATTTGAAGCTGGGTGATGCAGATATAAAAAATTTAGCTCTTGCAGAGATTGAGACATTATTGAGACATCGTGGCACAAGCCTTCGGGACTATTCTACTATGCCTTTTCCAGATATGAGTAGTATGAATTCAAGTGTGAACCGTCTGGTTATGGATGAACTTAACTATGACCGTAAGGCTCTAGCTAATGAGCATGATGAATTGCTGACACATATGACCGATGAACAGAAGGGTGTTTATTCCAGAATAATGACATCTGTTGATTCCGGTAGGGGCGGCGTGTTTTTTGTTTATGGTTATGGTGGAACTGGCAAGACATACTTGTGGAGGACTTTAGCTGCTGGGCTAAGATCGCGTAGTCGAATTGTTCTTTGTGTTGCATCAAGTGGAATAGCATCTCTCCTGTTGCCGGGCGGTCGCACTGCACATTCTCGATTTGGCATTCCTCTTTCTGTGCATGAAAATTCATCGTGTGATATCAATCAAGCTAGCCCCCTTGCAGAGTTGATTATTCGCTCTTCGTTAATCATATGGGATGAGGCCCCTATGATGCACAAGCATTGTTTTGAAGCTGTTCAAGCTTCTTTTAAGGCAATAATGGGAGCAATCGACCCGGCAAATCATCATAAACCGTTCGGAGGCAAGACTGTTGTGTTTGGTGGAGACTTTCGACAAATCCTGCCTGTAGTTCCGAATGGGAATCGTCAGGAGATTGTTAATGCTGCTATTAATTCTTCTACCATTTGGGGAGACTGTACTGTGCTTAGACTTACAAAGAACATGCGTCTTCAGAGCATTGGCGATTCGAATGAACGTGACGAGCTAGCCGCTTTTGCTGATTGGATAGCGAGCATCGGAGATGGCACATTGGGGGGTACAAATGATGGATGTGCTCCGATAGACATACCAGATGATCTATTACTAGAG
>BKCP01005006.1:124361-135285 GCA_008636005.1 Striga asiatica | reverse complement strand
TTCAATTGGGGCCAACATTGTCAGTTTCGAAAGCCGAAAAGATTAGAGCAACGGGAAAGTAAAAGAAAAGGCTTTCAATAACTGGAAGTGTCTTTGGCCCATTTGATCCATTATAAATTGAGTACATGTCCTGGACATGGAATTTATTGCTTTATATATTATATTTCAAAAATATATATTATTATCATTTGCGTAACAAAAAATAAATAAAAAAAATGAATGGCCAATTTTAGATAAAATTTTGCATGCATTATTATTAATTACTTTTTGGTAATAATTTACATATCCTATGCTACTAACTAATTGACTTATTATAAATTTCCGTGCCCATCATGTCATGATGAGGGGCCCTTTTGTCCATTTTCGATCACAAGATTTAAGAAATATCTAACTTTGATTTGCATTTTAACTAAACCTCAGGATTATATGTCAATGGGTACTAGTTTGCCTTTGATTAGAAGGGAAATAAAATACTAGTACTAATTAATTTGTTGTATCTCACCAGTATATAATTTTTTTTCTTACAAAATTTTCCAGTATCTTTAATTTTTAGTAGTAAATGATGTTAATTATTAAACATTTTACCTTTTTCAACTAATATGTGTAAAAATCATGGTAAAAAGAAAATAATAATAAAATAGAAATATAACATTTCTCGATCAATCAAAGTGAGAGGCTAGTCCCGGGACTGCCCAACACCAACTATTACCCAGGACCCACTATACTTATTCAGTTATTTGTTTATATTTATGTTGTAAATTTTATAAAAAAATTATTAAATGTAAAATTAAATTTTAACATCAAATTCTTTATTTTGTTCATCTTCATGCAAGATTTCCTATTTATATTTTCAATTTTATAAATTTTCGTCACAAAACTTGTTGATACTAATTAATATCAATATTTCTTATATATTTTCTTTGACGTTTTCCTCGACTTGCTTAGATATAAAATATTATTAACACGCAGTTTAATTTAATGGTGCTAATTACAGTCACGAATGCATATGTTTTATTGTTCTTCCATTCTACACTAAAAAATAATAATGCAATATTTCACCATTAAAAATGTATTCACCATATTTCAGCATGAAAAATGTATTCAACTTGATAAATTAACGTGTGGATTCAATGAAATTAAGTTATATGCTCAAGTCAAAGGAGGTTAATTTGGAGCTTTGTCAGTTTATTATTAGTTTAACAAAAACAAAACAAAATTAAAAAGGAAAATAGTTTCTTTTCTTATTTTCGTTTGTGATTTTTAAGTTATTATTATTTGCGATTCACATTTTAAGTATAATTTAAAAGATAAATATTACCACCCATCTTTTCTTATTTCCTAATGTCCGTTTGATTGGATGATTTTCTTTCTTTGTTATAACATTTAAGAAAAGCCTCGAAGGATGAAAAAATCACCATTACCTATAAGGATAAATTTTAGGATGGGCAGTCCCAACTGTAGCATCCATACCTAATATCACCTTTAATGGACCAGTTTTTAATTTCTTTTAATTTTTCCATTATATCTTGCTCGTACTACAAAATAGTATTGCTGACAACAATAACTAAATTCCAGTTTTAGTTTCTTTCATTTAAATCCATCCAATTTCAAACTTTGGTTGATGAGAGGTCGGGTAATCCAAAACACAATGATCTATGTTTGGGACTTAGCGGAAAGCTAGTAGCTGATTCAATTAGATGATAATACATTTAATTGAGTTAACAATTTTAACAAGCTGGTTGGATTAACTTATTATTATGTGTAGGTGTTTGGTAAAAAAATAATTGTTTGATATGTTACAATAACTAAAACTTACAATTCCCTATTCTAAAAAGTAAAAACCTCTTACATTGAGTTTCTTCTAAAAAAAAAAATAATAACTTTTCAAATTCAAAAATTCTATTTAATTTCAACTTACTAAACAATAAAATTACACATTTTATCGAGGTAAATATCTAATTCATCCTAAAACAGCTAATTTAACACAAACGTTAATTATAAAATAAAATTAAAAAAAAAAGTGTTATAAATGCAATGTTGTAGATGATGTGTCGGTGACCTAGATATGAGGTGAACCGGCCGTTGTAGAGCTCCGATTGTCTGCAAACAGTTGATGACTTGCAAAAGGAGGTCGGGAGGGTCTCCCAGCATTAGTACTCTAACGCTCAAATTAGCACAGAGAAAAATTAGATTATAAGCTCTGTAAGTAGAGAGTATGTAGAATGTGTAGACATTTTACAGTGATATCTTAACCCCTTTATGAGGGAGATGTCTTGGTGCCCATGATTGAGCTGCCCGTTCTACCCATCTACCCCGGTCAGCCTGTCCGAAACGGTTATAGGCTGCCCGGAGTTTAGTCTTATCCTAATGTCATCCTCATCATCATTAGATTCCTTTTCATCCTCATTAGATCTGCTTTAGTTCCCATTAGGTCATTTACTCGACCTACGCTCCTCATGTCTGTCACGATTCAATTGTCAATAGGTTGCAATAAACATGTCGTCTCCCTAAGTATCTATGAGTAAGATCCGTGTTGTCATGCTAGAGGTCACCTTCAATAATAGCTCAGGTCGTTCCTTCTTCACCCAGTTGTTTTCTCGTGACTTTAATCGACTCATTCCCTCAGTTCTTTTGTACGTTTATTCCTCAAGTCGACCTGACCATTTCCTCCATCAGTCGATCTATTAAGACTTGGCATCAGTTTGGCCTAGCCCAACTGTGGCTATATCATTAGAGATCCGAAAATCTTTTTGGATTGCTACTTACGAAACATTAGATTTACAATTTTTGATGAATTAAATATCTAATTAACCTTAGACCTTCTATATATTTAATATAAAAACGCTAATTACTAAATGAGGTTAAAATTAGAAAGAAAAAAATATTACAGCATGCAAATGTGTTGATCGAGATGCTTAAATGGGCCCACAAGGGGCGAAATCAAAAAATTAGTTGAGAAGGGGAAAAAGACATGACATAATGGATTCAGAACCGATACCGAACCAATAACATTTCGGTAACCAATTTTCGATTACCGCACACATAAGTCGGTTCAGTTCGGTTTATTTTCTCATCGGTTCGGTTCAGTTCGATTTTCAGTTTTTCGGTAAAAAAAAATACCAGACCTAGCCTAGGCAATAAAAGAGAGTTGAAGTCTTTTATATGAGCCAATTAGAATTGTAGAATGATAATAATTAATATATAAAATTAATAGTAAAATAGAAGAAGTGTTAAATTAATAATTGACAATTGTGGACAAGTTGGCTAGTGAGTGACGTTTAAAAACAAAAATTCTAGGGGTAAAAAAATAAATTTAAAAGAAGAACAAATTAAAATTTTTAATATTAATAGTAAAAAAAATTAAAATCAGGGGGCAATTCCACACTAGGTAAATTCGCCCTGGCCAACACTATGAGTGAACAACACTTGATCACAAGAGGACAAACTTCATTCACTCAGTCTATATACAAAAGTCGAAACTGAGATGATTGTGCATGGCACTTATTAAGCACTACCATCCCACAAAGTCGAATTGAGTATTAGGAAAAAACAGTAGAAAAAATAAAATAAAAATAAAAAGTATCAAAATTGAGCCCCCACGTGCAATTCAATATAACTCCCCATTAATGGATCCAATCTTGAAGTATTACTTCCATTAACACTCACCTAACGGGCTGTGCCGTTATGGCCCTAAATTAAATGGCCTTGCATCTTATGTCTCCTCAATATCTCAATTTTCGTATCCATATGCATGGTTTTGGGTAGTGCTTTAAATTTTAATCGAAATATAACGAGATGACTTTGGACATTTCGAGCTCGTGTTCGTTTATGTTCAAACATTTTTTGTGTTTGTTTTACGTTTGTCAAAGTTCGAGTTTATTTGTGTTCGAATAATTTATAGCAAAAATTTTTTAAGTATGTTTGATTAACTCGAAATATGTTAGTTCGAAATTGAAAATAATAAATAAATAAATAAATAAATATATTTTTATATTTAAAATTTTTTAATTAAATATATCATGTAAATATATAAAAGTAAAATAAAATAAAATAATATCAAATTAATGTTTGGGAACGTTATCGAACTTTGAACCAACTCATGTTCGTTCGATTACTAAACGCGCCAAATTTGTTGTTCAAACTGAACTTGATTAACAAACGAACGAGCTCTTGTCGAACACGAACGAACTTTATTTACAAACATTCGATTTCGTTAACAACCATAATTTTGGGTAAATCCAATAGGTAAATTATCTCAAAAGAACATATTTTAATAAAATAAAATTTTATCAATGATTATGAATTTTGCTATGAAACATTGGATTACATAGCTTATGCAACATTTATAATTATTTACAAATATTATATTGACGCGTATACTATGATAAATAGGATAGATTGGCCTGAAAATCGTTCCCTTGATATATAGGTTTGGTTCACTTGGAAGAACCATTGTGAAAGAATTATTTTTTAAATTATTTTTAATATAATTAGTTTTAGTATTTTTTAATATATCTTAAGTATCAATAAATACATATTTAAATGATTTAAATATGTGTAAAGTATTATGTCAATTAATTTTAGGTATTCGAATGTTTCAAATTATCGACACATTTAGTGGAAAATATTTTTATTTATAAAATTTATTACTTAATATTAATAAATAAATATCAATCCAACCAATTAGTTCAACTAATATTGATCTCACTAGTGAACCATTAATGGTCTAACCAATGAACGAATAACTTGGTCACTCAGATGACCAATCCGATTTTCATAACCTTGCATATAACTTTGTTTCGTAGTATTCATTTAGTTTTTTTCCTAGCCTTTAAAACTCTATATATAGGGCTAAAAGGAAAAAAAGGAATATCAAACTTTTTGTTTTTTCATAGGTAAATGGTGGTAAATGGAAAATTCTCAAAATAATAATAATAATAATAATAACAATAAGAATTAATTATTTTCACCAAATTGATGCAATTTTCAATAGTGTCAACCTTGAAAACCCGATTTTTGGCTTCAAATTTATCTATTTTCTCTTGTCTTTTAGCAATTGAAACTACACTAGCTAGCACACTAACATTGGAAGTAAAGAAATGTGGTCCATAATGTACTCTGTTTCTGTAAGTGAAAGTGAAAATGACTTGGTTCATGCCAGCAAAAGTATATTANCCATTATAAAAACCTACAAAGGGAAATGTGAAAGAAAACAAGGAAAGGGACCAAAAGTTTGGCTTTATTTTTGCTTTCTTACTTTAGCTCTTTTATCATTTTCTCCATTATACCTCACAAAAAGCATCATTGAGAAATGATAGTGTGATTGGTTATGCTTTTAGTTTGCACCTTTCTATCCTTGAGAAGAAATATTAAGAAAAAAAATATTTGAAAAAATGGAATCTAATGATTTAAGATATTTGTGATATGATTGTATGACTATTGTAGTTGGCTATGAGGTTTTTTAAAAGAATTAATAAATTGGTATGACTCATAGTTTGAGTGAAAAAAGTGAATTGATAATATTGACTTTATTGTTGAAAATTTTCAAATTAAAGAAATTTAGCATGTTGAGATTTAAAAGAGAAGTATGCAAAATACCTCGAAAATAGCAAAAGCACTACTCGCATGTTACATGATCTCAGGTTTTTTTTTATTACTTTTATTCATTAATATACACGCATATGTTGGTTTGAACAGCCATATTTTATTAAAAAAAATACATATTTATACTATAAAATATTATATTTTAAAACATTATATTTGAATATAGAAATATGTACACTTGTGAAATTAATGTTATAAATATCTAATTATTAATAGCCTAACTGAAGTATATACACACTTATCAAGATACCATGAATATCTAATCAGTAGTATTATGAATATTTAATCATTAACAGCATAACAAAAGACCTACCGATTCAATATTTTAAAAAATGCCCAATTGATCAATAATCATATTAAGAGATAATTAGATGGGGAGTAGCACAACTATAATGCTTAATACCAGCTTTTTACCGAACAAGACCTATTACCATAACACTATATTCGTGTGATCTCATTTGGGAAAGAAAAGATAAATCAAGAAATGCTCCATTTATTGTCTTATAAGTGAGGTAAGCTCTTCTTTTAATTAGATAGATTATTATTTATTACTTGTGTTAAATGAAAAGTGATGTAATTAATTCAGTGTCTTAACTTTATTAACAAGTCATGAGAATTGATTGTGATGTTTTCTTATAGAAGTTTGCACGAAATCATAATCCATTTACTTGCCTTAATCATACTATTAGACATGGCTAACGGATAAATAAACTAGAATTTATACGACGTTAATTACTTTCATAGTTAAATAATTGATTCGGAAATTTATTATGACTTGAGTGTTTAAAATGAATACATTTATGTGATTTCAATGTAATTTTGTTGAGCTAACGTTCGTTTACGTTCGAACACTGGTCGTGTTCGTTCGTTTATTTTTTGAACAAAAAATTGTGTTCGAGCTTGTTCGTCAAAGTCTCAGTTTGTTCGTGTTCAAATAATTTAAGACACAAACTTTTTAAATATGTTCGATTAACACGAAATCTGTTCGTTCGAACTCATTCAAACTCGAAAATGAAAATAAAATTATATTTTGGTTTTCTATTACAAAAATCATGTAAATATACAAAAAATAAAATAAAGGTATAATAAATTAATGTTTGCAAATATTATCGAACGTTCGCAAACGAGCTTGTGTTCGTTCGATTATTAAACGAGCCTAATTTTCCGTTTGAACTCAGCCCAATTAATAAACGAACGAGTTATTGTCAAACACGAACGAGTTATTGTCGAACACGAATGAGCTCAAACGAGTTTTTGTTCGCGAACGTTCGGTTTCATTAACAACTCTAGTCATTGTATAGAATTTCAAATTTAAGATCATTTTAAATTGAGTAATGAGGGAAAATACTCTCAAAATTACATTGAATGATATAATATGATGAAGAGGACAAAAGCGTTTATTTTTTAAATATATGTCAATATTAAGTTATGTATAATATAATATTAGTTGTAGTGCAAGAGTGTTAATTAATAAATGTATACATAAAAAAAAAGGTTTTCTTGATAAAGAGTAGAAGTTTTAATATTATTTTGTAAAAAAAAATTGCGAAACACACTCAAATATTATTATTATTATTATTTGAAATAGAGTAGAAAAGTAAATAAACCAATACTTAAAAAAGGAAGAATAAACAGCAAAACAATATAAATAAGACAACCCAAGTCATGCGGCAATCAGTCGTCTTTGCGGGCGCGTTATCAACTCCGACTCCAGCTCAAGCCGCTGCCCATTTCCTTCTAACGGCGCTTTGAACAATTCCGTTGCCGTTAACGTCAAATTGTGATTAATTAACACCCCTAAAACCCCATACCAAACGGGATTGATTCTCCACGCACCAAACTGCACAGGCATCTTCTTCATAATAATCAATCATCACTATCACTCACTGTCAACTCTCTCTCTCTCCTTCTCTCTCACACACACGCACGCGAAATTCTTTTTCTATATAAAATCTCTGCCCTCTGATAAAAAGCGCAGCACAAAAAGCTGGTAGCCCTCCGAGTCACCACCACCATCACTGCCGTTCATTGTAATAAGTGAAAAGAGGGGAAAAAAAATGAGAGGAAAAAGAGTACGAAATTCAGAAATCAATCACCAGTTGTGAGCGATTTTGTGGCTTTCTTAATTTCGTATATCGGAGAAATTGTGCTCACACATGGGAAGGTGCTCGAGAAAACGCGACGGATCAGGTGAGCTGGCGGCGGCGGTGGCCAAGAGGAGGAGGGAGACGGCGTTTGGAGAATCGGAGATCTCGACGTCCTCGGTTCAGCTCAAAACGCGCCGCTCAGCCGCGTCGCCGCCGGAGAATGAGATCTCGCCTGAGAATTCGGTGGATTCCGGCAGCTCTGCATCCTCCTGTTGCTCGAGCGGCGGATCGAGTGAGAGCCCGGGATTTGCAGATCTGAAGGTATATATATGCATATAGAAAAAACAAAACTAGTTAATTAATTAGCTAATTAGTTAATTAATTCCTGAATTATTTGAAAGAAAAGTACAAATTAATGGAGATTATGTGAGGAATGAACATCGTGTTTGGTGCTTCGAATTAATGCTCGATCGATGAGATTTTTGAATTTGAGTAATTTGTTTTGGGAATCCCCAGGAAAATGCGGTGGCTGTGGAGTATTTCGCGACATCAGCTGGCCATTCGGTGGATTTCAGAGACAGGTATTAATTAATAATACTATATTTTTATTATAATAATTAAATAAAAATACAATTATGTGGAGACCCAAGTGCGATGAATGATCCTATAAGACACGTCTCTTCAATTTCAAAATTTATCAAATCTGCCAAAAAAAACTGAATCGCTTCTCATCGTTTCATAGTTCATCTCCTCCACGTTTCTCTTTCCCCCTCTCTCTCTCTTCACCCGTTCGCCTCCATGAGTGCCGCCGGTAGTGTTTATCCTTCGGGGCGGAGGAAAGCTAACACGCCACCGTATTGTTTCTTCAGGAGAGAGAATTCGCCGTCCAGCGAGGTCCAGACCGAGTCGGGAGAGCTGGAGTCGACGGCGGGCCCGCCGAGTGCGCCCGATTCCCGCCGTACCACCACGGCGGAGAAAATGCCGACGGAAGCGGAACTCGAAGAATTCTTCGCCGCCGCTGAGAAGAATATCCAGAAACAATTTCTCGAGAAGTAATTTCAACTCTCTCTTTCTCTCACTACATATGGTAATTTTGTATTCCCCAAATTATTGATAATTAAAAAATATTCTGATGAATTTGTGTGTGTGCATATGATTTGGTGCAGGTATAACTATGATATAGTGAAGGATGAGCCAGTAGAAGGGCGGTACGAGTGGGTCCCAGTTGAGCTGAAGCCATGAACGAAGAAGAGGGAAATTCTGAAAATCTCCAGTTAAGTGAACCGAAATGAGTAATGGTGGCTGATTTGAAGATTAAGTTTCCACTAATCTGAAGATTTAAGTTTTCTTTATTAGGGATTTGTCAATTTAGGTTTAATTTCTGGTTAAATGAATTAATTAGATGCAATGTATAGGCAAATTGATCTCTATTTGATTTCTCTTTTGAATTCCCATGTTTTTCTGCTCTGCTGCATATATAAATTCTGCAAGTAGTGTGACTGTGTAGATCAGGAAAAGAAGATGAAATAATTATCAGAAGCTTTTGCTCAGTATTATGTGTTTGCATTATGAATTTACTTTTTACGAGAAATAATTAATTTGTTTCTGAAAAAAGAGGGAAAAAAAGAGAGTTGAAAATTGAAGGTTGAATTGTAGCCAATAAATGCGTGAATTATTTTAGTGAGGTGGGAAGAAAAGATGAATTGCTTTCTGCAAGGGGCCAAAGAGTTCATTAAAGCTCTTTGTTTTCATTTAGTTTTGAATTTATCTGTGATGATTCCTTTTTCATTCTTTTCTGCCCATTATTTTTCACACTGAAATACTCTGATGCTTTGTACTATGCCAATCATGGTTTTAAACCGGTAACTGAAGTTCTAGTTAATTTTCCAAATTCTCCCATTTTACAACCACCAATTTTACCCTCTCGCATGTTTCTTCATTTTTTGTTTGTAGTAATTAACAAATTTGAAGATTTTTCTATTTTCTTTTTTCCTCATTTTTGGGCAAAAAATTTCGACTTCAATTATGGATCCCACCAGTGCAGTTTAGTTTACTCTGTGGCCTTAGGAAGCGACTACTGACTACTGTCCAGTATCCAATATAAAAATGACTAGCTGAACAGTTGTGCTATTTGATCTGGCTTAACTGATTATGTAAAATTAATTAATTTTTAATTAACAGTTTCATACGTAGAAACTATTATACTGAGTTTTTTTTTTTTTCTTATAAATTATTTTTTTGGATCCGAAAAACTATTTGCACACAGCTATTTACCATAAAATTAGAAGTGAACATTTTTTTACATTATTTATTTAAAACGTTATTAGCAGCGTACAATACACACTATGCAATAATAGGAAGAGTAGAGAAGAGAAAAGAGCTTGCCGTGTAAGCTACGAACATGTGCTCCAGATTAGGAAAGTTGGTCTGACTCCATGTGCAAATGTAGTGTGTGCTTGAGATTATTTCTCTACAGCCACATGACTTTTGGGTGCATTACAAATTACACAAGTACAACCAAAATTCAATGATATTTTTAATACATTAACTAAACTTTCGTATACTTGTACCTATTTTCTATCTAAAAGAACAGGAAATGGATGGACTTTGCATCATTGCATGTGTAATTTCATCTTCTCTTATAATTTGCCAACAATTTAAATTATTCCCCTTTTAACATCATTCCTCCTATATATATATATATATATATATTTAAATATAGCTTTTTTCGATTTCAAATTTCAACTTTTGGCACTCTTTTACCGAATTCAAGTGGAAACTTTTGGTGATTTGTATTCTCGTGTATGAATTTGTGATGCTTCATAATTTTATGTCAATTTTTTATGTTTTGGAGTAGTATATGTAGAAACATACTTTTATCATGCCTATTAGGATTTTTAAAATTATAGGACGCATGTTTAACTTAAATTATAAATATATTTAATATATATTTTAATTGTTATTAGTTTTTCCGTATTTGATACATCAAATTAATCACATTTTAATTATTTTTCCTTGAAATTCATATTGTAAGCATAAAATAAAACATATATCTGCCTTCATAAATAAATATCAATTATATAAATATGAATTGAAAAATAATGAAATTATTATTTATCAATTAATAATATGCCTACCAAGCTTTTTTTTTTTAAAAAAAAATTAACTCTTGTATAGTTTGTTCTACTATTAGTTTCTTATAAAAACCCAATTTATACCAAGTTAAATTAATT
>BKCP01005006.1:108276-124023 GCA_008636005.1 Striga asiatica | reverse complement strand
AAATAGTTACAGTAAAATTTCAATAATCAGTTTTATCGGGATTTGGAAGGAACGTTTGTCTTGGTCACATGAGGTGTTTGTGAGAGTGAGTGCGAGTGATAATGATAAGAGAATTACGATTGCAGAAAAAGGGTTAAAAAAGGCCACTTGCACTCATATTCCATGCGTTTTCCTATTTGATTCCGTTTAAGCATCTTTTCACATATATTATTATGCCAACCCATTATTTCATATTAATTTTTCTATTTTTTTTTTCTCTACCTAATTAAATAACTACCATTATATTTCACATACAACATAGAGCTTTATATTGGAGTGTTATTCGGGTCGATTAGCTTAGCTTCGAGCTCGTACTTGTTTAATAAACGAGTCGGTTCAGTTCAGCCCATTTAATATGTTCATAAGAGCTCGACTTGTCTAGTTTGACAAACATAAAATATTATACGAGCTATTCGCGAACAAGAAATGTTAATCTGCGAACAAGTCCATATCGAATGTTTTTATTTAAAATCAATAAGAAGCAAAAAAGGCGTGAAAAAAAGGTCATCATTCACCCACCAAGTATTGATAACTTTTAGTGTTCTATGATTATATCCATCAGGTTTGACAAAATCATTTTAAAAAAAAGTTCTCATTCTCCCTCCAAATTTTTTCATCATTAGATAGTTTTCTCTTGCTACATTTAAATATATTAATGGCTTAAGCTGATAAATGCAATCAACAACTGCATGTAAATAAATGTATAATTACATCACAAAAGAAAAGTTTGCATATATTTAATTAAAATTAGACTTATGAGTTGACAGATGGAGAGAGAGTGTGACATAAATCCAAAATCAAATATTGCTGACACATAGAATAGTTTTTGGGGTATTAAATTGGCAATCATTTTTGGATCCAATGACCGGTTTGAAGTTTTATAATTAAAAGCAAAGTAAACTCAATTTTGTTGTTTTCTTTATTTAAAAGATTCCATCACATAGATTAGCGGCTAATAGAAAGTAGAACCTGAAGAGAGCTATGACTTTCGGCTATTGGAGTAAGTTATTAGCAAAGTGATTAAATGGCATGGTGGCCATATCAATATTTGATGGTTGGTAAAATTATAAAATATTATAATTATCAATTAATGGTGTTAGTTTTTATGTATTAATATTATAATTATTAATGAATGCTGTTAATTTTATATATTTGGAGGAGGAGCCAAGGAGGGGTTGTGGTCTTGAACAAGCCTCTTCACTTTTGACTTTTGAGTCACTTTTTTACTGTTCTAAATTAGTCTTTTAATTAATCAAGTCATTGTAGGTCTTAAATAAGATTCGTGCTAATATATTACAGTATTTTTAGAACATATTCGGTTAATCAAGTCATCGTAAAATTTTGATTAAATCTGTATTGATATCATATTAGAAAATAGTCATTCTGTTGCCTTGGTCTTGGTTAATCAAGTCATCACAAATTCTATATCACGTCAGAATAGTCAATTTAAAATGGCTAATCAAGTCATCACAAGCCCTAAATAAGGTCAATTGTGATATTATTTTAAAAAGGGCTTAGTTAATCAGCTCATCAAATGTCCTAGATTATATTTGTTCCGGTATCATTTTGGTTATATATTGAAATATAATATTAAATTTGCTTCAAAAGTAGTAAATAAAATTAAAAATTTTGCGACTCGAGAACGAATTTAAACACGAACAATTCTAGTTTCAGTCGAAAAAGCTACATAAAATAAACCTTAGTATTGAATGATATCACCCAAACTTTGTTTAATACAATATTCTGAAGCGGACTGTGAGAATGTTGAAAAAATATCTGATGTATTAATCACAAAGTTATGTACATGAGTATAAAGACAATAGATGGGCCTCACTTATGTTGGGCATTAATCTAAAATCTAATCTAACCCTACAATACATAACTCAAGGTGGTATAGTGGAGATCAACTTGAGTTTGCTAAGAAGTAAACAAAAGCGACCGGAAAGGAGAGACTTCGTGAAAACATCCGCTGGTTGATTCGTAGAGGAGACGGAAACAAGCTTCACAGTCCCATGTGCAACATGCTGTCGAATGAAGTGATAGTCAGTCTCAATATGCTTGATGCGCTCGTGAAAGGTATCATTAAGAGACATCTTTATAGCACTCTTACTATCACAATGTAGAGCAGTAGACGCTGACTGAGGTGCAGCGAGATCAACAAGTAACCATAATAGCTCGGAGGTAGAATCAGCAAGGGCACGGTACTCAGATTCAGCACTCGATCTGGAAACTAAGATGTGCTTCTTACTACGCCAAGAGACGAGTGAATCAAGAAAGAAGCAGTACCCAGTAATGGAACGACGATCAGTAGGATTTCCAGCTCAATCTGCATCAGAATAGCCGCTAAGTGTCAAGGAAGAACGGGCCGAGAAGTGTAAACCATGCAATAGAGTGCCCTTCACATAGCGAAGAATGTGCAACACAACAAAATGATACGTGGTTCTTGGAGCAGCCATAAACTGACTCACAATATGAACAGCATGAGCTTTATCAGGTCGAGTGACAGTCAAATATATCAAACTCCCAACAAGCTGACGATATAACGAGGATCCTCAAGAAGTGAGTCATCCAGTGGAGTAAGACAAACATCATAATCAAGAAGTGCGGAAGTTGTCTGACAATCAGTGAGACCAGCCCAAGCAAGAAGATCAGAGACATACTTGGCTTGAGACATGAGACAAATAGAAGCCATAAGAGGAATCAGAAATCTCAAGACCCAAAAATAGTGAAGCTGGCCCAAACTCTTCATCTTAAAACGCTGACGAAGATAGTCCTGTAAATCGGAAATACCAGTAACATCATCTCCCGTGATGATCATATCGTCAACATAGAGCAGCAAAATAATGATCCCAGATGAGGAGGACCGAAGAAACAAAGCAGAAACGTGATCACTCTTTGTGAAACCAAACTGAAAATATACAAAACTGGACGTGGCATACTAGGCACGAGGCGCTTATTCCAACCAATTAACCAACAGAAACAAGTTCAAGGCCAAGTTAGGAATGCAGTATGTGTTGGGAAGGTGTAAAGAAGGGGAAGAAACCAGACCAGTGTGAGTAATATTCATATGGATACCTGTGGCAGTATGTATAGGAGGTAAAGAAGTTACGGAAGACAAGAAGGACAAAAACTCTGGACTAGAGGTCATGTGATTGCAACAGCCACAATCAAAGTACCAATGAGGGTTACCTGCGGTAGCAGACATAGCAGAATTGAAAGGGATAACCTGATTGAGAATAGCATCTATGTCTTGAAGAGTGTAAGAATAGTGCTAAGGCTCATTAGTGACAGCCGTTGTAACCGAAGAAGGGGTCGATGAAGATGACCCACGAGACCCTCGAAATCGAGAAAATGAACCTTCCGAATGTTGTGACTTGGCTGGACAATTCGGAGCAATATGGCCCTGAGCAAGTGGCAAAACGGTGACCAAAGCTCTTGCAACGCCTACAATGGCTGATGTGATGGAGCGAAATCAGAAGTAGGCACAACTAATGCAGACTCAAGTTGTGGTGTCCTGGCCAACTAAAGATGAGTCTCCTCAAAAGTGATCTCTTGATTAGAAGCATCAAGAGTAGGCAGTGGATGGCGATGTAAGAGAGAAGCACGAAAAAATTCATAATCCGGACGAAGATCCATCAAAATCTGAATAAGATCAAGGTGATCCGGACTAATCTCAGCCTGTCGGAGACGATACCGGATAGATTGAACTTGGCAAGAAACTCATTGACCGATTGACCCAGTTGCTGCATGGTGGAATACAAGGTGCTCCAAAGCCTGTAATACTGAGCCAAGCATGTAATCTGAAATCGAGCAAACAAAAAATTCCAAGCCTCCTTTGCACTGTCAAACATGCAAAACTGCACCTGAATAGCAAGGACTGAAATATTACGTAACTAAGTAAGAATCTGATGGTTCTTACTATCCCAATGCTCCAACTACTGATGTAAGTTGTAAGAGCATGTGGGGTGGGGTTAGGATCCCCTGAAAGAGACGGATGCAGAGGTGGCAACACATCACTAGTCACAATCCACCACAATTTTCTCCCAATTAAAAAATGCTTCATAAACTGTACCCAAAGACTATAATTATCCCCTTATAAGACAACACTAATATGAAAATGCACATCCATACGACCCATATCCAAAAATCAGATTGATCAATACAATATCACAAAACAAATGAGAATATAGGCACGAATCGAATCACGAAACCGTCAAAATATCAATATGAGTAGAAATTAAAAACGCCACGAAAACCAAAACCGACCATACCAGGACGTAGACGACGATGAGAGGAGTCGACGGCTGAAAAACGGCAGCGATCGAAGATGGGGGTGGAGCTCACATGCCGGCTGAAGTTGTCGGCATTGTCGCAGAGACGGGGTGCGTGTGGGCCCCACGCGTTGGTGAATTGGCCGAAATTTTCAGCGACGGCTCGTCGGAGGTTTGCCGAAGAGGATGGTGTGGGAGGTGAGGGTCGACGACGGCTGGAGACGAGCGACGAAATGCCAACCCTATATTGAACTCTAAACTTGCTTTGATACCAGACAAAAGATAGGCCTCACCTATGTTGGGCCTTAATCTAAAAACGCCACGAAAACCAAAACCGACCCAAAATATCAATATGAGTAGAAATTAAAAACGCCACGAAAACCAAAACCGACCATACCAGGACGTAGACGACGATGAGAGGAGTCGACGGCTGAAAAACGGCAGCGATCGAAGATGGGGGTGGAGCTCACATGCCGGCTGAAGTTATCGGCATTGTCGCAGAGACGGGGTGCGTGTGGGCCCCACGCGTTGGTGAATTGGCTAAAATTTTCAGCGACGGCTCGCCGGAGGTTTGCCGAAGAGGATGGTGTGGGAGGTGAGGGTCGACGACGACTGGAGACGAGCGACGAAACGCCAAGCCTATATTGAACTCTAAACCTGCTCTGATACCAGACAAAAGATAGGCCTCACCTATGTTGGGCCTTAATCTAAAATCTAATCTAACCCTACAATACATAATACCAATGTTCTGAAAACCGAATCGGACCGACCGGTTTGACCGGGAACCAGTCAATACACCTGTCCGGGTTGAGGTGTAAAATCGCTTAACCCAAAAACCAGCTGGAAACCGCTTGAACCGGACCAAAACCGGTAAAACCGGAAGCGGGTCGCGCGGGCCAACGGTCCAGTTTTTGTCTTCGAAAGAAGATGGATGTAAAACCATATAAATACATGTACTGCTTTCTTACAGTTTACGATGTGGGATTGACATCACGGGCCCACAACATGCATATGGGCTGGTAATGTGAGAATAATTTATAAATGGGCCAGGCTGGGAAATCTTTTGTGCAAAGTGCAAACATGTTAGTAAGATTGTGGACTTTGTCTCAATTCTAACCCTGGTGGAAAATAAAATAAGAGTATAAGACTATTAAATATAATAATATATTTTAGCAGCTATTTATTTTTATTATTATATTAACTTGTGATTTCACTTTATATGGATAGATTTTATTGTATGCTTGAATGTTTGTTTTTATATCATAATCTTTTTGTATTTGTATAATACATTTTGTATCATTTTTCATTTTAGAAGCCTAAGCTTGGAATAAGACGTGTTAGCTAAAATAATTAGAATATGAACAATTCTTTATTTATTTGTTCCTTTATTTATTAATTTATTTAGACAAATGTCATGATACACTGTAAAATAAATATACAATTATATATTATACATATAAAATAAATAAAAAATATATATTAATTAAACCAGTTCGACCGGTTCAACCACTGGTCGGACTAGTGAACCATTGAATCGGTAGCTTCACCGGTTCGATGACCGGTTCGGTTTTCAGAACATGGCATAATACAACTACTATATAACTAACACGGACATTTGGTATCACTTGAATCTCCTGTTTATTTATTTATTATTTTGTTTTTAGAAAAATAGTAATATAAGAGACAATTCTCATATATGTGATAATGTCAGCGTTATACTTTTTGAGAATTATATGCAAACAACGTTGATAGTTATTTTGAAAAGTGTGACTATATCGCCCCTATAATTCCCGAATGCGCTGAGCTTGAGTGGCAGACTCGTGTACTTTGTAAGCTTATTTCGTATAAATTGATGCTTCGTATTGACACATGTTTAGGTTTGGTTTTGACTATTAGGCTTGAGAATTACAATAAACTATTTTAGCTTTCCTTTTTTCTTAAATTATCATATGCTACTCTTAACTTTTTTATTTAATTCATATATTATTTATTATAAATGTGTATTCTTTTTATTTTTAAAAAATTATAACATTTTTATTTGTATTTTATTTTTTATATATGATCTACCAAAATAATCATATTTAACGATCTTCGATTTGACATTCATATTGCATGTATGAAATAAATAATAATTTCATCTATATTTATAAATAAATTAATTTTATTATCAACTCAATTTAAAATACATCAAATAATAATTTAAATTATTTTATAAAAATAATAAAAATTTAATTCATTAATACACCATAAAATAATATTTATTGTTTTTTCCATAAATTTTGCAGAAAAAAAAATCAAAAATTAGGTATTACATAAAATAAATTTTAAGAAATATTATAAAATAATATCTCTCAATTTAAATAGATTATAAAAACTGAGCTACTATGTTATTCAAAATAGTAAATATAAAAAATATCATAATTAAATATAATAAAATCATTTATATTTTATAAAGTTTGAAAATAATACATTTCTAGGTATATTATAAATTATAAGTTATATGAATTTAAAATACTTGAAAAATTAATAGACGTGAGACACTGACTCTATAAATATAAAATATAATTAGAATACAATAAAATTGGTGTTGTTTAATAAAACAAATCAAATATATGGAGTTGTAAATAATACTAGTTTTTGACATATATAATTTTAAAAATATATTTTTTTGACAAATTTAATGTAAAAATACGGGCACCATTTGAATTAATTCATTTTGGTAGTTGTTTATTACTGTTGTATATTAATCATACATAATTTCTCAATGATAATATATGTTATTTGAATTTTTATTGTATAAATAATAATATATTTAAGTACCCGTGTAGTACACGAGTATTGTACTAATTTTTTATATATAAAAGAAGCACTACATAGATGTATGTCAGACGGTCTAATAGTAGAATTAGTGCCTTTTCTGGTTCATCATTTGCCTTACAAGCATTCTTTTTGGATGTGGTGGAAACGGGCAATAACATAACAATAACAACAACAACAATAATAATAATAATAATAAAAAAAAAATAATAAAAAACAGCTTTTTATAGTTGCAAATAATTAATATTTATTGCAATGTTGAATTGCGGTAAATATGAAATATATCAAGGCTAAAATGCTAAACANTTAGTAAAACTTACTCACTCTATTTGCAAAAGTATCGCCCTAAAAAATACAAAAGAATAGCAATTCAAATCTTATTTCGTATTACTATGTCAAATTTGACTTTATTTGTTAACCATACAATATAAGGGGCATCCACTAGAAAACTAAGGATAGAATCAAATTTGTATATGAGATAATTCTTACATATTTTATTTTCCGTGTATTACTTTTGCAATGTTAATACTACTCAAAACTCGTCTGTTAGACCAAGTCGTTTTTCACGTTAGGCCCAATAAGTCACTAATAAATACTTTTTTATGTGTGAGCCAGCATCATGATGCTTCATGGGCTCAGTCCAGCTTTAATATGCTTGGGCTTTTCCACGTGGTAAACAGCCTATTCCCATACGGGCCATACCTACTTCATTTTTTGAAACATTTTGTATAATTACAAACGTCTAAAAAAAACCAATTTTATATAAAAAATATATTTTTATTGTAAATTTACGAATTATTTCTTCTTTAGTTTTATGTTTAGTTTATTTATAGTTTATAATAGATTTATGTTATTAGATTTCATGACACGGTTAAACAAATTCTACTAATATACCAAACATAAACTGTTAAACATCATAAAATAAACAATATTAAAAAATTCCGCAACATAATAAATCAAATGTAAATATTTCTCAGCAATTCAATTTACATCAAACATGGTATATTTATAGGCAATCTTGGAGGAAGTTGGAAGTTTCTAGCCCATGCCATAATTCACTTTTCGAAGATTATTCTACATACTTCTACACAAATGTAATCTACCACCTTCTAGATAATTCTTTGAAATACATTTTTATAATTTATAAATCAAGTCACGTTTAATTTTGAACACCCCCTCTTAAACTTGGTTTGTCATCCCGAACAAACTTCTGAGTTTTGTAAAATCTTCATGCTTGAGGGGCTTGGTAAAAATGTTAGTAATTTGGCCTTGTGATCTGACGTGCTCCACTTGAACTTCCTTTTTTGAAATGCATTCTCTGTTGTAATTGAAGCGTGTGTATATATGTTTGCTTCGATTGTGGATCACCGGATTCTTTGCTAGTGTAATTGCCGACTTATTATCCACAGAAATTGTTGTTGTAGCGCCCTGTTCATTTATTAGAATTTTTTGAATATTATATTATTATTTATTTGCTTATATTTGACTATTTGCCATGTCTTATAATTATTTGCTCGTTTATTTTACTAATTGCTCGTCTCTATCTGCCTATATATTGAACTGCTATTGTGACTTTATTTATGTGAATATTATGTGTTTTAATTTATTATTAATGTGTTAGAATTTTTAAGATTTATTTGAATTAGAATTTAATTGTTTCAGTGATTTTCGGTTTAATCGCGTAAACCGATTTTAAATCCGTTTTAATTCGTTTTCGAGTCTTATCGACCCTATTGCCCAATATTACAACCCGTTGTTACTAATTGTTCCGACCCAATTAGGGTTAATTATTTCGGCCTGTTCGAATTAATTTTCGATCCTTTAGGATAAGTTAATTCGGCCCAATTTAATTGTATTTTCTCAGCCCTATAATGTTATTAAATCCAGCCCAAATGAGTTAATTTCCAGCCCATTTGGTTAGAACCAATAACTTTATCTCAAGCCCTAATTTCTCTTCAAACTAATCGCCGCTACAACTATTCTTCAGACGAGAAAAAAATGAAACTCTTGGGCCCTAATCGATTCAGCGACAATCCTTCAAATCGCTCTCCTCTCTCAGCCTCCGGCCACCGCAAGAACCTTGCGAGCCTATCGCGGCTATCGCCGCCCAGAGAACGCAAGAATCCCGCCGCGAGCAGCACCTGTCGTAAGCCATCGCGACCATTGTGAACCCAGCGACAATCTCCCGACTTTCAATCGCGAGCACCAGCAGACCGGGACCACCACTGACGGGCCGTGACCTCCGAGCAAAGCAACTCTGCGACCTCGTTTTTCCGACCTTCGAGCGGCTGGGTGAGTCCGGGCCATCGATCCGCGACTTCCGGCAACCTCTATTCGCGATGTTTCGAGCTTCTTCCAGCGAAGAGTAGCAGATGGGACGCCGTCGTTGTCGTTTCAGCCGGCGACCCTCGACCACGCCAACCCTCTTCAGCAGCGGCAGCCTTTCGGGCCCGTGCGGGAAGAGCAGCGACACCCCGTCGATCGTCCGTTTAGCAGCGGCCACGCGAACCGAGAAGCAACTCGTCGGACCTTCGTTTCGGAGCCGAGAGCAGAGGCACGACGGGGCAGCACCTGGCCGAAAGCGGTTGTGTGCAACGGCCGAGAGCAGGCCCCTTTAGCCGCGACTTAAACCCCGACTTCCGGCGACCGAGCCTTCATTGCCTCCATTTTTAACATCTGTCGAAGGTAATCGAGCTGAATCGTTTTGTCCATCTTGTTGGCTGAAATTTGATGGTATTTTACGTGTTTAAATTCAGTTTTAAAAAAAAAAACTAGAACTCAGGCTTTGGGTATTTGAGAAAAGAGGTGCTCGAATTTGGTATATTTTGCCATGGTTGTTTTGTGTGTTTGAAGGCTACGATTTAGTCATGCTATGAACTGAGAATATGGTATAGCATGGTTATTGAGGTTTTAACTTTGAGAAAAGAATTAATGAAAATCTGAGTTCTCTACCTTGTTTGGTTAGCCTGAGCTGAGCCTTGGTTTAATCTTGATCTCTTATCCCTTTTTATTTTGGTAAATGCGGATGGATGTGCTCTGGCTTTGGGATGTGTCATTATCATGTTTTTACTGTTTGTATTTGCTGATTATTGTGTTAAATTTTCTTAGTGCATTAGATATGAATAGCAATGTATATTGTTTTGGTGTTGCCATGACCATATGACTATGGATGGTATTTAGTGGTTTGAGGATGTATCACTATCAGTAACAAATTTTAGGAACTCTGTAGTCTTGTGAAGTGAATCAATGTGTGTTGTTGATAACTGCATTGGAATTAGTGCTTTATGAATTTCCATGTTTTTCTATTCCAATGTGAGAACTTATGTGTGAGTTGAACCCATTTTACTGTTTGCAGGCTTTATGTGAAATTATCGTTATTTATTCTCCTTTCAGTCAAAGATATGCCTCTTTGAAATTATGATGTGGTTATTTAAATATCTAAAGTTTTTAAGTATTATTTAAGACGTTTGTATGCATTGATTCTGTTTTATTTCTCTGTGTGTTTTGTCTGCCTTATATGTTTAATTTCCCTTGCTTGTTGTCTGTCTTTGCCTGTTTTCCTGTCCGCCCTTAATAATAGGATAAAAATTATTAATTGTAGATTAATGAGGAGTCGAGCCCTCTGCCAACCTCCTGCTGATTATTGTGTTAACGTCTACCTCGATTGTCTAGGTGGGTGTTCATAAACTTACCATGTATGTTAATTTCTATAAATGCTTGGCTTGATAATCAATGTATGTATGTGAATCATTAGTCTTCGAGAGTGTATCTTTCGGTGGACGGTTTTTCTAGTTATGCCTAATGAGAGTGTATCTCAGTATCTCTCGTGGATGTTAGTCCGACAGTTTAGCTCCCGTCGTTGGACGGTTTAGATGTGATCACATGAGCGTAGGGCGGTATAGGAGGTAGACTAGATGATTATGTTCATGTTGCGATTATGATTTTAAGTCTTTATATTGATTATACTGCATGGTATTCCCAAGGTGAGCTACTTGTTTGCTTACTCCCACTATTAACCCTCTTTTCAGGTTGAGCTGGTGACCGTAGCGAAAGACGAGCGAGGCGGGGTCATTATTTGATGTTGAACTGTTTTACTTGCTTCCGCTTATTTAATTTTTTTCTATCTCATCGTCAGACTTGTTTATTATTGATGTTGGAAACTGAACCAAATTGATTCTTGTTTCTTTTTGGGATTTGTATCGCATGCTTAGAATTTGAATTCGATTGTTGAACCTGGGAATTTGATATGACTTGAATGTCTATTTGGGATTTTGATATGACTTGGATTTTATCATGATGGGTTTAATTTAAGATTAAATATCTTGTTTCTTCGTACCAGTTCTCTACAATCTCCCACACTTCGTGAGCTCCTAGTAGAGCCGTCATTTTAATACACCAATCATCGAAGTTTATTGAGAATTGAGACTTGAAAGGATTGTAGGTTGTTCGCCATTGAGGAATGAACTTGGCTTTGATACCACTTTGTTGGAATTTGTATATATTGTATATGTTAGTATATGTTGGAATTTGTATATATTGTATATGTTATTGTTGAGCAAAGTGAGTAGTGTGAAGATGATGACTAGACTAGGAATTTATTGGAAGGAAGTAGAAACTTTTTCTCATCATTTCATTTTACATCAAACATGGTATATAAGATACTTATAGGCAATCTTTGAAGAAGGTGGAAGTTTCTAGCCCATGCCATAATTCTTCCTAGATTATTCTACACAAATCTATTCTACATATTTCTACATAAATGTAATCTATTACTTTCTAGATAATTCTTTGAAATACAATATTATAATTTATATATCAAGTTTAATTTTGAACAGTCTCACGTCCAGGTTCAATGTACCTCTCACACGGGCTGGGGCAATACCCGAGTCCAAATCCAACTCGGTTTGGATTTTATTTTGAGATTCAGAATTGCAAATTTATTTGCCCAAAAAGATATATAGTGGTTGGGCCTAAGGCCCAAGCCTTGTACCAAGCCCAATACCGGCCCATCCCACAATCCAATCGCGCGTGTGGCCGAAGCCAACACCAGCACTTTGTGCAGAACTTTGAAGTTGTTGTGATCTCAGAAATTCTTTGTATTATAATAAAGAGAATTAATCTCATTTAAGAGCATCTCCAATGCTCCACTTTGAACATTAATTAAATTTGAACACATGTCAAATGATGAATGGAATGTAAATCCATGTAATATGAATGTCAAAAGAGAAGACTTTAACTTGGAATGCACATCTCCAATGCATCTCTTTCAAAAGCTTAAAATAGGTTAGATTTTTTATGATTGGCTTTCAAACACTCTTTGAAAAACTAGAAAGTGGGCTTCACACTTTGGATGTTTATTGTCTCCATGTCAGCATAAAAGAGTCCATAACATTATGGATTGGAGATTAATTTTTGTTTTCACTTTATAACTTGATGATGTGGCTAACATTTTATTAAGTCAACATTTCACATTGGAGATGCTCTAAGAGTCCAATGTGAGAATGACTTTTGACCATTCGAATCCCACAATCATCGTTTTACGTGTCAATTTATGACTAACTTTAATAATTTATTTCTCATCCACTATAAATTAGTTTTGAGAAAATAAATATTCAACGAGTTATAATAAAGAGAATTAATCTCATTTAAGAGTCCAATGTGAGAATGACTTTTGACCATTCGAATCCCACAATCATCGTTTTACGTGCCAATTTATGACTAACTTTAATAATTTATTTCTCATCCACTATAAATTAGTTTTGAGAAAATAAATATACAACGAATTTCTATCCTAATATTTTTTCTACACAATTTAATTCATCTCCAATTAAATATTTAATCATAAAAAATTCAATTAAAACCGAGTCAAACTCAAGTTCTACAACTGATTTTTCCAACAATTAATCAACGAATAACTTATACCAGAATTGGAGGATGAAAACTCAAACACACTACAATAAAACTGAAAAGCAAACGAAATAGAAAAAGAAATGAGAGCAAATTAAAAATTTCCACTCCCTCGTACAATTAGCTTACCACACAAATTCATAACACCCAACCTCAAATAGAAACAAAACCCAGATAACTATCCCAATTTCCAATTTTCTCCGCCAAAATTTGCCAAGCCCTCTAAACGGCAAATAAATAATATCTTTAAAGCCCTCCATTTAGTCAATCCACGAATTCCTGCGCAAACATTAAAAACAGAAATTAATTAGGTCTAATAAATAGTCAGACATAATTTTTAACAAATATATATAATTTCAAATTTAAAAGTTAAAAACAAAGATAAATATAAAAAAATAAGACANTATCATAAAAATGAAAAAGGAATAAATTGACTATTTTGGAAGAATAAAAATGAAACTGCTGTCAAAATTTAGAAAAAAAAAATCGAAAAAAAAAACATGTGAAAGACTGAAATGTTTCTTCCTACGTCATCCTCGTCGTGGCTGACGTTATTATTACAGCCGGCGGTCTTATTTTCGCCGCCCTTGTCGGCCTTCTTCGACCCGTTGTGTGACTTTCGGAGCCCCAAAAATCCCCTCCACCTCGCCGGATTCTTCGGCGGCCTCAGCGAAAACCCCTCGCCGCCGCCGCCGCGGCCGTCACCGTCGTCTCCGTTCTCGAGCTCGTCCCTCAGGGTCGTCGCCGCCGCCGCCGCCCTCCCGGTGGCGGCGCAGTTCTCCTTGAGCGGAAGCAGCCTCCCCTTGAAGAAGAGCTCGTCGGCGCTCATCATGGAGTAGCCGCCAACGGAGAACTCGAAGTCGGAGACCGGCGCGTCCCTGTACGCGCCGCCCCTGATCTGGCCGTGGTGAGAGGCTCCGGCCTCGATGAAGTCGTTGGAGAAGGAGATTCGCGGGCTCGCGAGCGGCGGACCGCCGCCGGGCTTGCGCTCGTCCTTTTGGCCGTTGTACATTTTTTCTCTAATTTTTTCCTTATCTTTTGGGTTTTGTAATAAAGCAATCATATATGAGGCGCGCGCAGGGACTAGCAGTACATATGGTTCGAAAAATTTGGGGTGGCTGAGAAAAACAAAAGAAAAAAATGGAAAATTAATAGTAGTAAATTAGTAATAATTATTAATCTTTTTCTAGTGTATTTTTTTTTTAAAGGGCCCTGTATAACAGTGTTGCAGTGCAGCAGTATATGTTTTGTATTTATATGAGGTGAGGGGGGACCTATTCATGAACAATTTACGTTTAATTTGTTTTGCATTTTCATAACCTTTTTTCTGATCAAATTCTAATTTCAATCATTGACTTATTTACGCTATACTAAAAATCGGCCACCTTCGATTTGCATGAATTTGCCGAAAAAATTAGCCAAACGGCTAGGCGGGCGGGCCTCTGCCCTCTCGAAGACTAGGCGGTTGGGCGGCAATTTTTCAGTTTTTATTAATTAATTTTTTTAAATATAATTACATTATTTTGTTAGCATATTTTCTTTATAATATATTAATATTATTATTTCAATATTCAGTTGGGATTTAAAATGACATTTTAATAAGAATTTTTAAGATTTGATCAGACTTTAAGAGGGTATATTCAATTGGAATTTCTAAGGACTTTTTAAGATTTTAAAACCCTGTATTCAATCCAGATTTATTAAGACTTTTAAAAATAATGGGGTATTCGATTAGGATTTTAAAAAGTCTTAAAAAAATGGTATTTAATTCATTTGACACTATAACTTGTTAAGACTTTTTAAGATTTTCAATTCATTTGACACTAGAATTTGATAGGATAGGATAATTATATCCACTTTTCTTGGATTAAGTATAACAATCTACATTATAGAGTGTAGGATGTTATCAAAACCCAACTCAACCAACAATTATCAGATTGCATTAAAATCACACGCAACATACATTTTTAGGCTAAATTTTATTTTTAATTAGTATACTATGTTGGCCATTTTCTGAAAATAGTCCATCATATACGGCGTCTTCAAGAACGGACCACTAAGTTGTCATTTTAATCAAAACTCGTACAAAAGCCAAATAGTGTACTAAATATGGAAACTAAAAATGATCACTTTTAGTACACTATGTTGGTTATTATACGAATTTTGATTAAATTGACAACTTAGTGGACCATTCTTGGTGACGCCTTAGACGATAGACATTTTTTCGAAAAATAGCCAAAATAGTGGACCATTTTTAAAGTTTTGCCTACATTTTTAATCTCTCATTCGTGGAGACAGCATATCTTGAGATGTAGATAGATATACAATAACAAGGACAAGGCCTTTTGTTATCCAAGATTTGATGGGTTTTTTTGTCAAGACATGGATAATTTGTCATGAAGTGAAAGAGAGAATGTGATGACCAATATCTTGGACGGTATCAAAGGGGTCCTTGTGGACTTGAGAGAATGAAGCCAATTTGTCATTTCACTCGGTCTTCGTGCTTTGTGTTGGACATTTTGTGCAATGCCATGACCAAAAGATTCCAAGGTAGAGAGAGAGAAACTAAAAAATAAAAAATAAAAAATAAAACATTCTTGGAAGAGTACTCTTTTGTCTGTTTAGTGCTTCAATGTTGTGAACATGGAAAAGATAATTCATCTTTGACCAAAGAGAAAATCATAGTACACTGAATTTTTTTTTTTTTTTTAGG
>BKCP01005006.1:77875-107096 GCA_008636005.1 Striga asiatica | reverse complement strand
TTTTTTTTTTTTTTTTTTTGATCGTTAAAAAAATTTATATTAAATAAGTTAATCGTTATCTTATTTCTAGTATCAAACAAACCCTAGAGATAAGGTGAGTATTAATGTTATTTGTTATTATTATCATGAAACCGGCCACACTTTGACCACCCTTTGACCCGTCGTTATTAATAATTACTGTACTGCTCATTGAGCTGGCCGGGCGACCCACCATCACATAAAATCCAAATTCCATAGCCTCTCTTTATTCTATTTATATATTCTCTAAAATTGTTAGAATATCATTTGTGAGTTGTCTCACATTGATTTTATAAGAAAAATAAGTCTAGTATTTAGCCTAGTGGACTACTCCTCTCATCACCAATTAGTTTTATGGTGAAATATCATCAAGATGCACCTAGGTTCACCCGCTTATGATGCGCTTCATCTGATGGGACCGCACATTCTTCCCTCGGTTATAATAAAAACATTACACATGTATTCTTGTACCTATCATTCGTTTATTTGTTTCTCTTTGAGAATAAGACTTCATTGCCTACCAAAATTATCAACCCATTGATATATGATATCACCTATATATTATTTCAAAACGTGCTGAGCTTAAGTGGTCATTGATATATGATATCCGCTATATATTATTTCAAAACGTGCTGAGCCTAAGTGGCAGACTCGCATGCTTCCGGATCCTATGTGGCAAAATTACATGCTTCATTATTTGACTTGAGTAGATTTTAATTTACTTCCAAGCAAAAAATAATTGGGTTCGGATTGTCCACAAATATGTTGATTATTTATGGTCATATTACATGTATTGATTGCATTGATAATATCATTTCTTATTATAACCATTGAAATGTAAATGTATTGTAAAAGTTAATAACTTTTGTATTTTTTTATCAGTTTTACATATACAATATATCAAATTAATCATCTCTTGATGAGCTTCGATTTAATATTCATATTGTATGTATAAAAAAAATAAATTATATGTATCTTTACAACAATTATAAAATTATTTTTAATATTAATTAAAAAATAAAACTTTATCAATTAAAATATTTATGTGTCAAGTAGTTATATGATATAAGTTAGAAAATTACTATAATATAACATATGTAAGCGCACAAGTAATAAGTGTCATTATAAAATATATAATAATATATTTTTTTTTGTAAAAAAGTAATTAAATTCTGGAACAATTTTTCTCATTAATTATAAAAATTTAAGAATAATTTTTAGCAAGCACCAGTTACACATGGGTGTTTTACTAGTATCTGTTGTAAATTAAGAAAATGAAAAAAAGAATGTTGTGGCATACTAACATCACTCCTTATGTATAAAAGTGGAGTTTNAAAAAAAATTATGGTTCGTAATCTTATATATCCATTTTACACGTTTTGTAATTTTATATGTTAAATTCTGATCATATTATGAAAATGGTTCAATTTTTCCAGGAGTCTATTTGAAAATATATATTTCAATGTATGATGATCATACAATTGCCACTTACTTTGACTTTAGCACCAAGATCATAGACTTTTATATATAGACTATGTTTGGTAGACAAATAAGCTAACTTATAGCTTATTTGGTTAGCTTATAAGCTCCCTGTATTCAAATAAGCCTCATTTGGTAGGACGAGCTTTTTTAAAAAGCTCGAACTTATTTGATAAGCTTCTTTAGGTAGCTTTTCAAATAAGCTAGTTGAATTTTTTATTTCAGCTAGCTTATCAGCTAATTTTACCAAACACTTTTATCATATAAGCTAGTTTTTCAGCTATAATTCATAAGCTATAAGTTATAAGCTAAAAAATTACTAATAAGCTATATGCTTAATTATCAGCTAGTTTTACCAAACATAGTCATAGTACTATATAATTTTTTTTATTATTGTACTATTGGAAGAATAGAAACTTTCACTTTCTCAATTAAGCAAACACTGAGCATGCAAAATTAATAAATAAAATAAAATAATAAAAATTGATTTGATGTAAAAGTGAAAGAGAGATGATGTGAAGTGATGATTCGTTAAAATTATGCGAGTGGTTGAATAGTGAATTAAAGTTGATGGAATGTATAAGAATGATTGAAGGGCATTATTTATTATAGTGATGATTTTATGTTATATATTATATCCTAATAATACATTTCATTTATGTTTGAATATTATTTTATTTATTAATTTTATAATAAATCTTGCTCATTTTATTTACTTTGCGTTAAATAATCAATGGAAATTTTTCACTGTTTATTTAGTAATAACTATTTATATCATGTAATAATTATTACTAAATGAAAATTTCATCCCCGATTATTTAATAATTATTTTCACTGTTAATTATTAAGGAGTATTTATTTTCACTTTTTGGGAGCATATATATATGTATGTATGTGTGTATATATGTCTATATATATTTATATAATAAAATATATATAATTAAAATTATTATATATATATATATACATTTAAGATTGAAATTGAAAAATATTATAATGTTAGTCTAACTAATTAAAGTAAATGGTATAATCACATCAAATAAAATTATCGAACAATTTTAAATTTAAATAACCATATCGTATATATTAATTTTGAGGGGTTTTATTTTGACAAAATCAAATAGCTCCTTAAAATTTGAGAAATAATTGTTCAAAAAGTTGAATTAGTTTTCAATAAGTGTTCTTGTTCTTTCTTTTTAATTTTCATTTGTTTGTTGTTATAGTGAAGTGTCATTGACTTTTTTAAGTCCAGTCTTAAATTTAAATTAAAAATATATTTTAGTTAAAAAAATATATTTAAAAAAAATGTCGCAAAAGCACTTAAAAACAATATTTTGTATCAATTTTTTTTTTAATTTAATATCTGCTATAATTTTAGTCCAGGTAAGTTTTAAATCCTGGCCCGTCCCTGCTTATATATATATATTCTTTCAATTTCATCGGTACAAATTTTGTAACTATCACCGTGTAATCACAGAGTGTTCGTACATCACCCGTGTTGCACCAGTTATTGTTAAAATTAGAGAGGTGGATATCATTAAAGTAGGTTTAAATTGAAATAATTAATCATATATAACAGAAAAAAAGTTGTCAATTTCCATCAAATTAGCTCGTCAAACAGCCAGCAGCTTCTAAAAGTTGCACACAGCCATAAACTTAATTAAGGGAACAAATGTTGCTCAGTACCAGATCTTGTCGTTTAGGATTAAGTATAGAAATTACACAAAAGTAAACGATTTCTCCATAGTTTACACAAAATGGAAAGATGAGAATTTAATGAAAGGCTCTATCCCACCGTGCAATGTTGTATTGTGTTCCAAATATTAAGATTGTCCAAGAAAATAACCAGTGGTACTTGCCCTAGGGCACTAATTAAGGAGTACAAAAATGGCAGACAGATTTAATTGTAGTTGACTGGAGAAATTAATAAACTACTGGTTTGAGCTTTTACAAGGGTGTAATGCCCACTTGTATATTTGAGCAACAATAGTAGTTCATTTTAACAATGTCTTCTTGCTACTTGCTACGACAAGAATTATTTTTGAATCACTAAGTTTAGACTAACAGTCAGACAATTATATTTTACTTCAAATAGTACGTACACATATTATAAATATCATATTTTTATTTATGTAATATTATTTTATTATATATATACATAGAGAAGGGATCATATGAGAAACGAAGATAGTGAAAGAAATAAGAATGATTGTAGACCTTTAGATCCAACATCTCAATGGTCATGATGAAGTCAAAGTTAGTAATTCAAGTAAAACTCATCAAGGATAATTTGGACATTTAACCCTCATTAAGGGTAATTTAGTCCTTTCAAATAATTATATATCACAAACCCAACCCATTCACACCTCATCCTTCTCATCAACACATTAACCACGTTCACACACACCTACTTTCTCTCTTTCACACATATACACACATCCACACTCTCTCTCACACAGATACACACACTCACCATGTCTGTCACAGTCGCACACACACACACACACACACACAGTGCACCATCCGGCCAAATCAGCCACATGCAGCCCCCGGCGCCGCCGTATTCCACATAGATGGGCCACCCCAGAACACCGCCGCCGCCGTCCGTCATGGCCACTGGATAATTCCGCTGTCTGCAACCGCCCAATCTACAAAACGACATCCACTTGCAATTCCGGCCAAAACTGCCACCAGCCCGTCACGCTGCTGTCCGCCACATAGATCATTGCACTCGGCAATCCCGCAGCTTCCGTCCATCGTGTCCACCGAAGACATCCGCCGTTAATCACCACCCCAAGCTTCACGCCGGCCTCTGCTCGAAACCACCAAATCGCTGCCGGCAAAGCCAGACGGTTCAGTCGCCGCCGACACCCGCACAGCTTCTGCCTTAGACCGCAACCGCCCCCAGTCATGAAATGCCCCGTCGAGATGTTGAGTTACCGCCATGTCCGGCGATATGCTGTTCTCCCGGCGGCTGTTCTCTGGCGACATTTAACAGGTCGGCCGAGGAGGGGCTGAATGCCATGGTTGTTGGTGGAAGGAAATGGAGAAAAGATTGGTTTTAAGATGGGCATCATTTTGAGAATTTGACAAGTTCAAGGGACTTAATTGCAAATTTTGAAATTTTATTAAACTTTAATTTAACCGATTGGTCAAATCTATAATTAATAAAAAATATACTAAATCTACAATAAAAAATGAGAAAAAAAATGCATAATAGATGCACATTACATTTGAGAATATATAAAGTGCAACGATTTGGTTTATACAGTACAACATATTGATATATAAAGTGCAACGTGTGAATATATAAATATTATGCACATTATATTTGAGAATATATAAAGTGCAATGTTCTGGTTTATAAATTGCAACATATTGATATGTAAAGTGCAACGTGTGAATATATAAAATGCAGTACTGTAATTTTGGTATGTTAGTATGTTTGTNTAAGAACTAGATTTAGTAGATTTAAATGTACATCAGATTAACCTAAATAATTGAAATAATTTGTTACTTATTATTATAAGAGTATATTAATTGTTTCAATATTTTTTATATATATTTTTATAATTTTTTTTGGTTAAAAAATAAAAGATACACCTTTTTTAACGATTTATTCCAACAAAAAAAAAAACTAAAACGTGATAAGTTAATCGGTTTATTCGATCAGTTAACCGATTTACCCTAAATACTTGAAATAATACTCATTACAAAAATATATTTCGTAAGTTAATATTTTTTTATCATTGTAATTGACTGAATACAACAATATATTTAAACAAAAAAAAAATAAAATAATATTATTTTTTATATACTTCGATCATTTTGTTATTTCGGTTTTCTTTTTTTATTGTAAAATCGAAACCAAAATTTTAAGAATGAACATATATTTTAACTTATGCAAATTCGAATTGAACAATTTAATTATTTCTGTTTCCGGTGCTATATGGTGCAGTCCAACACAATGTATCGGCCATTAATGTGCATTCCATCGTACACTCACATTGCATATATATTTAATATGAATATACACAATACATTGTAAATTTATTTATCATTAACATGTATTTATTAATTTTTTTTTATAAATTACACATTTGGCACATGTACCAAAATTAAATAATAATCAAATTTCACTAGATTTCAATTAGGTACTTTAATGGGCCTAATAATCAAATCTCTGCAATTAGGTACTTTAATGGCCTAATAATCAAATTTTAGAATATACTATATTGCAATTAGGGACTTTTAAGGGCCCAAATTCCCCAAATCGTTTTCAGCTTGCCCACCACCCACCGGCACCATGCAACCATATCCGGCAGAGATATGATTCCTTGATGTGTTCGTCGGCCTTTATCGTTCATCATGGAGCTCCTCCCGCCGTGACCCGATCTCCGGCGCCACGTTCCAACGAGGTGGGTGAAATCGACCGTCGGTTGAGATGGATGGAGGATGATGGTGGTGGAGCTCCGAACGGTTGACCAACGGCGGCGAAGTGTGGTGGAGCTCTACGACGCTGATGCATAGATCTCGACGACGGTGGCCGGTAGCCGGAGTTGGTCCGAATTCGTGTTGAGATTAACGGCGGCAGCGGATCGGGGCTCCAACAAGTACGGCGACGCGGGCCTGACGGAGGTGCGGAAAGTTGGGCCACTGGTGGTGGGCTACTCTGTCCCTGCCGGTGTCTGTGCAGAGTTTGTGTATAGTGTGTGTATATGTGTTTGTATATGTGTTGACCGATTTGTGTGTGTGTGTGTGTGTCAGTACGTGAGAGAGAGAGAGAGGGGTGTGAGAGGTGTGATGTGTTTTAGCCACGTGGCGAGATATAATTAGACCTGGGTAATTTTGTAGTTGGCACAAATTAATTAGTAAAATGATAAAATGTCTAATATACCCTTAATGACTAAATAAATGCTCAATTTTTTAGCCATCAGATCATCCGATCTAATGACTACGATGTATTCTTATTTCTTTCACTGAGCATCATTCTCACTTGAACCCAACCCTATATACATAAATATTTGTTGAAAAGTATGCTTGTTTAGTCATTAGGAAGTCTAACAAAAGACCAATATATAGCTCATTTTTTTCTAATGGAAGAAAATAAGAAATCTCAAGTGTAACCATTTTTTGGGGTGTGAGATNAAACACAATTATATGAGTTAGGGAAATTTTCATCTATCCTACAAGATTTAGATTTATTTGCAATTTTACAGCTACTATAAATTTAATTGCATATGTACCTAAAACTATTGAATTAATTGGAGATTTACTTGATTTCAGTTACCATACAAAAAAAAGTTGACTCATAAGAGAGAGAAATGAAAATAAATGACTTACTCATTTAATTCCTTAATGCGCGCAATTGGAATTCCTTAATTCACGCAGCTGTCAGGTGGTATATATTGTGTTTATGTTAGTATATACTCAGTATATGTGCGCAACTAGAATTCTTTAATTCACGCAGTTGTCAGATGGTATATATTGCGTATATGTTAGTATATATTCAGTATATGTTGCAATCAGTTTATGCTAACTATAAATTGGTTTTATACATAAAAATTATGTCTCGCGATAAATTTCTTTATCATATACCAAAAATATACTGAATATAAACCATAAAAAAAAAAATCAGTTTATGGTTTGTCAAATTCATTTACTAACACATGACATATACTGCACAGTGTACAAAAAAATCTTCTAATATATTGAACATATACTCCGTGAAACATATACTGCCGTGAACATATATTGTACATATACCGTAGAGATACTGTACATATACTAAAATCCAAAGTTTGCTAATTTCAACGTAATCTACCCACAATCCAATATCCCTAAAAATTCGAAACAAAATTCAATTTTCCTGCAACCAACCAATCATCTCCCCCGATCATGGCTACACCGAAACTCTCTTATGCCGGCGGTAATTGAGGAAAACATTTTCCGGAAGATATTCCTCTTCTCCCTCGGCGGCAATCTACACTCAGTCTAATGTTTGCAAAACCAGAACAAAAAAAAAAATAAAAAATAAAAAAAATAAAAAAAAACTCGTAAATATCTCCTTATAGCATAGCATATTCAGATAAAAGACACATTCCAGCTATATGGTGCATTGTAACAACTTCATTAATAGGGATAAAAACACAGTACGACATGAAAGGATAAAGGCAAACATCAAATTATAGTTCTAAAGCAAACGAGCATTGGACAGGAATAAAACCGTTTGTCATCACATGGCAGAGCATTTATCAATGTACAGATACAGTTTGCGTTAACCTTGATAAATACTTTAATAGCAAGCAGTTAAATATTCGGGCCTGGTGAAGGCCGACATGACGAAGGGGCTATGGGAAAGAGCGGTTCAGAGCTTTATCTCGTCGATGGGTTCGACTATGCCGGAATCATCGATGGCGAGGAATCGATGGCCGGATAGGTTGCAGGCCGCGTAGAGCTCTCTGAGGTGATTTAGGTTGATTTGAGCGGCCACCTTGAGCGAGGATGGTGAAATGGGGAGGGCCGTGGAGAGAGAGTAGCGGTCGTTGGGAGGATGTTGCAGAAGACAAGAAAACGAAGAAGGAAAAAAAAAGGGGGAAAAGAAAAGAAAAATGTATTAATTATCTCAATTAATCAATAATTGATTTAATTTCATATTTAAATCCTAATTAATAACTTATAAAATCTGGTATATGTGTAAATATGTTGGGGTAATTTAATATCTTTGCAAATAAATATTAATTGGGTATAAATATGTAATATAAAAGATATATGATTGTATAGAGTGTAAATTCCTCAAAAAGTTAACATTTTTAGCTTTCTTTGAACGAGAGGAGAAAAATATGGTCCATAAGCTGAACAACAATCTAGTATTTGACATGGATTTAGCCTCATCTATATATATTGAATGAGGTTGAAAGAATAATCTAAAATAGTAATTTTAACTTTATAATTAAATAGATAGACTTACTATTAAAGGAAATATAGTTAAAATTAATTAATATTTATAAAAAAAAAAAGTAAAAATCAAATTATACCTGCTTGTTGTAAATCGTGCAATTTGGTTAATAACATGAGTTTCTATATAAATAAAGTATTATCAATTATGAAAATTATTTTGTGATAATTATCGCAATAAAAATCCGATTCTTCATATTAATTACGAATCACTGCAATTTCTTATTCTTTTCATAACATGTCTTAAAAAACATCTATTAAATAGGTTTTTTTTTAAAAAAAAAAATATTTGAATATGTACGATAAAATTATAAATATAATTAAAAAAAAATAAAAATCAATTACAGAAGTCTTACTATGATATTTATCACAATATACAATAAAATCTTATTTGTCAACATTAATAATAAATCATAGTGACTTCGTATTCGTTTGGTAACCAACCATATACCAAAATATTTTTTATCGTATATTAAAAAATCATTTAATAAAGAAGATTAGTTCATAATTATTTGATTTATCAATAACTCAATCGATTAGTTATTCATAAATTGTAAAGTAATTTTCCACATTCTCAAAAGAAATGTAAGTATTTATATTTATTAGCAAACCAATCTTATCCTTAAAAACAAATCATGCGTTTTTCTATTTTGTTGGACATTTAGCCATATGTAGATAGAAATATGCTTGAGAACATTACAAAATATAAGTAGAAAATAAATTTAGAAATCAATTGCAAAAAAAAAAATAAGTTTGTATTTGAGTGCCACGTCAATTTTCCGATCGGCCATGTCAGCGAACATTGGACGAAAGTCAACTTTGAGAGAATATTGCAATACTTAAAAAAGATTTGTATTATCGTGCAAAATTGAAAAGGTTGAGTTTTATGTGCAATTAAACTAAAGGTTGGAGTTTTTCTGGCAATTAATCCTATTTTGTGGCAATATTTTTTTCTGAGAATTTTTCCCCATTTACGCATTCTCAGAAAAAAGAAAAATTAGGGCAGCGACGAGGATTTCTTCTCCCTTCTTCTCCCGGCGATTCACCTCCAATCTGAATTAGCCGTGTTTGGTCGCTATTTTCGCGGATCTCCTTTTTTTTTTTGGTTTCGATTTCCCGTGTGGTGTTAGTCGCGATTTTTCCTGAATTCCCGAAGGGTTAGTCGCGATTCTCCAACGTGAGGTTCTAATCACGGCTCGTCCTCGACGTGCTAGTTGCGGTTTTCCACCGGGGACGTTCAAGTCGCCATTTTCCGCCGACGACATACCAGTCGCGATTCTCCGCACTTAGTCGCGATTTGTTACCTTACAGCGACCTGCTAGTCGCGGTTTGCTGCCAATTCACGATTTGATGGTCGCAATTGACGGCGTTATATGCGCGATTGTACTAATCACGACCTGCGTCCCCTTGCTCTTCGCCACTGGTTAGTCGCGGTTCTTACCTACGCTGTACCGGCTGCGGTTATTTGTTTAACCCCATGTTGGCTACTCGCAATTCTTATATTGCGATGTAGCAAGTCGCTATTTAATGAATTCTGTGATTTGCTTTGTAATGCTGTAATCGCCGGGAGAAGAAGGGATTTCTTCGCTGCCTTAATTTTTCTTTTTTTCTGAGAATGGGTAAATGGGGAATAAAGGAATTTTTTTAGGATACATTGGTGGTGTGTGACGTGGAAATACATGTGTCTGATGACTGACACAAATTATTGAATTTGAGTGTCACGTCAATTTTTCGATTGGCCATGTCAGCGGACCTTGGCCGGAAATCAACTTTGAGACAATATTCAATACTTAAAAGGTATTTGTATTTTGGTGCAAAATTAAAAAGGTTGAGTTTAATATGCAACTAAATAAAAGGTTGAGATTTTTTGGTAATTAATCCTTGAAAATATATAATAATATACACAGTTGTCAATGATAGTAAAGCCACCAAGTACTCAACTGCAGGCACTATTTCTAAAATCTTTCCATAAGATTATATGAAAACAAACACTAACTTATTGCATGTGTTTCGATTAACTTGATTCTCTCTTATCTCAAATTGCAGGAATTATATAACCATCAAGGACTCGCTGATGAAAATAAAGGATAAATTGCACCAAACCCCTTTGTGTTTAATAAAATGTGCATGTTTTCCCACTGTGTTTTAAAAAATGCACCACACCCTCTTTGCCGGTCTCCCCGGATTTATTGAAGACGAACAGGGCTCCCACGTCGTCACTAGTCGGGTCCGCCCACCCTTGCTGACGGAACAAGACGATGAGGCTGACCAGCCGAGCGAAAACTGTCGGCACGAGCTGACTGATACCAATGCCGAGGTCGCTGAGGATATCGTTCAAAGCCCCGGCAACGGAAACCTGAGGCCGAGCAAGATGCTCGCTCGATAGACGCCGATGCAGCCCGGCGGGGGACAATGGATACGCTCACCCGCGTAAGGGGCAAAAATTCTTACCCCGGCACCGAAGCAAGCCTTTCCCCTCAGCTGCGAGATTTGTTCAATTTTTTTACTTTCAGAATTACTAATTTACTCTTATACCTTCCTGAATTTTATTGCAAAAGATAAAATTATATAGAATGTAGGAAGTAGGACTCAAACCTAAGTTGCAAAGAAAGAGCACGACAACACAACCACTAGGCTACATGAATGTTGTGTAAACTATTGAACACACATATATTTATAATGTAATACGGAAATGAATTAAATAAAATAAAAATAAAGTAAATAAAATAAATAAAAATCTAATAGGTAAATTCATATAAGTTAAATAATTATTAATAAATAATAATAACTTGAAATAAATTAAATTTAAAATAAAAATAATGAAACAATTAAATTAAAATAAAGTAAGATAAATTTAATATAGTAGCATGAATTAAAATTAAATAATTTTATAATTTTTAATTAATAAAATAATTTAGTCATATAAATTTTGAAATGAAAAACAATAATAATAAAAATAAATGTTTTATTTCATTATCTTAAAAACAAAATAAATAAAGTTTGTTAACTAAGATAATATAAAATGAACAATGCAATAAAATAATATGGAATAATATAAATTAAAATAAATAATAAAATAAAAATAATCTAAATATAAATATAATAAATATTATTATTTTAACTTTAATTTTTAAATTTATTTTAATTATTTTGTTTTTGTCTAATATACTAAGTAATTTTTATATTTTTGTTTCGCTTAATTTTATATAATTTGGTTCATTATATTTTAATTTATCATATGTTTATATATTAATAATTTGATTTAATATAATTTTCATTATCTTCTAAATTAAATTTCATTTATCCATATGTAATGTCAACGTATATTAAACTTTACTACATCTAACACTCAAACTTGAGTGGTGTAGTGGTTGCTTGCTTGCTATGCTCTTAGGTGGTCTCATGTTCGAACCCCAGATACAAAATTTTTTGTTAATTCAATTTCTCGGGATATATCCAATATACCGTGATAAATTCAATTTATTGCAAATATATATATAATATTCGAAGGGCATAACGGGATTTTTGTAAAAGAATTAACAGCGTTAACAGAAAATTAAAAAAAAAGAACGTGTGCATTGGTTACTTAAACACAAGGAGGCCTAGTGCATTTTTTAAAACACAGTGGGAAAACGCGCACATTTCGTTAAACACATGGGGGTTTGGTGCAATTTACCCTAAAAATAAATTAAAATCGAGGCACGTGAAACATGATTTCCATAGTACAAAGTTTTTCCATTAAATACCCACAATTAACAATGAATGCTTCTAAGATACAACAAGTTATAACTTCCCGCACCTGATTAATTAAAAGATACATATTTTAACATGTTTCTCTGTAATATGAGGATAGGGTTGCAGACGGAAAGTTCCAATTCAAAAGTGAGAAGATCCGCTCTTCCTGACGAGAGTCTTGGAGGAAGGGCAGCTACTAGAAGAAAGGCGACCATAGGTCAATGTAATCTTTAGAAGCGAAGTTCAGTAATAGAAGAGAAGTTGGGCTACAAGTCTGGACCACTGAACTATTTTTATATATTACCAAAGAGAAAAACCCATGAAATAAGAAACTTCTGTCACTACTAGGGGTGAGCAAAATTGAGCAGAAACCAAAAAAACAAGTTGAACCGATGTATGCGGTTCAGTTCGATTTCTATAGTGTTCAGTTTGCGGTTCGGTTTGAATTTTGGAAAAACCACAAAACATTTCGGTGCGGTTCGGTTTTGTGTCCAAAAGGTGCAGTTTTAACCGAACTGCACCGAATACATTAAAGTGTCAATTTATTTGTAGTTTTGTACCCACTTGACACTACACAGTAACACGCTTTTGATTTCCAATTAACAACATCAACAATTCAACTACATCACGTTTTCAATTCATAATTCAATTTAAAACTTAAAATCCTCTTGCCCTAATATTTTTCGCACCCGGCATTCGCTCTCAATCTCAATCCTCAGGTCTCACGCCGCAGCCTGTCTCTCGATCTCACAGTCTCACCTTCATTTTTCTGATTCCTGTGATACTTTTATCGATAGAAAATATATGCTGAGCTTGTCAATTTCTAAGAATTAATCATTTGATCTGAAGTTAATTTTTTGCCCCAATTTCAATCTCTTTTTTTCTTGTACTACTATTTTCTCATTACTAGCGCGTAGCCCGTGCGATGCACGGGATGATATATTTTTCTGAAATGTTTAACGTGTGAAATATTAAAAATAATATAATTTATATATATGTAACAAAAATAAATGGATTGCAAAGAAAAAAAAAATTATAAATTATTGAACACTTTCTTTGTGAAGTAAAATTTGTGAAGCTTTGGTATATTTGATTATGAATAGAAAAGTATGAAATACTACCTGCGGACCGTTGAGATAGATGAGAAGATTTACTTAGAATATATAGAATAAATATTGAGATAATGATTTACCTTTTACCTAGTATATATAAAATAAATATTGACATGATGTGGGAAAATTATGACGAATTATGACATAAATTCGTTTAGAAGTTAGTAGAAAAATATTCAAAAATTAGATTTATTTTTTATTTTTTAAATCCTTACAGTAATTCGTACGCTCCTTTTCATACGCTTAATTTATCAATTTTACACATACAAATCAAAATTAATGCAACTCGAAATATTATATAACAAATAAAATGAGATTTTTCATCTAACATTTAGTATATTGCCGGAAAATCTTTTATAAATCTTATTCTCTTTTTATGTACATAGATATTAAAGAATGAGTAAAAAAGTTATCTAAATATGTTTAAAAGTATCTAATATTATATGTGTTAACAATGTTACAACCAAAAGACATTAAGAATACGTAGACTATTATATAACATATGTGAAAGTATTAAAATATTTTATATTATTATTGAAAAATGTGAAATTACCTCAATTTTGTCTAGACTATTTTATAAGAAAAATATATATACTTAAAGTTAGCATACACACACATCTATATCCTTAAAATTTGCGCAACTAACATGTTTAAAAGTATATACAATTTTATATATAAAAACACGTTTAAAGTTTACATATTTTACAAAAATTAAAATAACAAAGGTAAATATTACATGTTCATCATGAAAATACGTTACAGCTCTCCCGTTCGTGATGAGTTTCAATAATGCGCACTGCTCTCAAACGCAAAAAAAAAGTTTGTTTAACGGAATTAAGTGTACCCCAGCCGGAAGCATTATATTGTATATGCGATGAAAAAGTATTCTGTATTTTTTTTTCTCTGAACTCATGAATGATGAGTTGTAATGGTGGTAGTGAATATCCTTTTAACCAAAAGTGATAAGATAATTATGGATTGTATTTGGATAAATAGTAAGTCCCATGATTTTTGCAACGGACAATCAATTTCACATATTTTTTATTAACCAAAAGTGATAAAATAATTATGGATTGTATTTGAATAGATAGTAAGTCCCATGATTTTTGCATCGGACAATCAATTTCACATGCTTAATTAACGGAAATATCACCATTATTAAGGAGAATATCCATTTGCTTAATTAAAGTAGAATACATAAATAGAAAGTCAAAAATCAACTCAATTATTTTTAGATTTCTAAAAAAGGATTTTACATCAACCTTTTTAGATATATAGATTACCCTCATTTAGTTAATAAATACACTACGTCTTTTTATATTCTCTTCATCTTTTTTTTTTAAAACATTCATCTCTATCTTCATTAATGAGGGTTATTATTGGCAAAAAAATTATATTTGCGGTTTTAACCGAACGGAAATCTCATCGGAAATTTCGGTGCGGTTTTCCTTTAACTTTGGTGCGGTTCAGTCTGGACATCTGTACATTTTTTATTTCAGTTTTTTGCGGATGGATGCGGTTTTGCACCGAACTGCACCGATACTCACCACTACTGTTTATCAATTAGGTGGATATTGAGTGATTCCAACTTGTGATAATATAAAGCTCTATGAAGAATGATAACCAAACGTACCTTAAGGCCTCATTTACTTTCCATATATGGGATTACACATAATAGTCCGACCAACTTTACATGTCAGCATATTGTCCTATGTTTACATTATAGGATTGAAAATCTGAAATTTGTCTTATGTTTACTATCATGGACCAATGATAGGATAAGACTTTAAATGCCCAATTTACCCGCAATTTCATAAAATTAAAGCCAATTCGGACATTTCATTTGCCCCTCTTTCAAAAATTTCGTCGAGCCCGAACCCTAAACTTACCCAAAACAATCAAGGGGATGACGAGAGCCACCCTAATACGGAGACGACGCGGGCCCCATCGACATTCTGCGGATGAAACTTTAAGTATATCAACGAGTCAAATTCCAAACATGAAAAAGGACATTGGCCTGAGAAATTAGCACTCTGTTGTTGCTGAAAAAATGGAACCCTGGCCATGGCTTCACCTGTGTGTATCCACGCCTCCAGTGGGCAGAAATCTAGCCTCAAAATCTCAATTAATGTTCTTTGCACAAACTCAATCTATTGCTTTAAATCGCGATAACAAACCCAACAAATTTCAGCACTAAACTCTCTCTCTCTCTCTAAAGAAGAAATGAACTCAAAGGTTGGATCCCGTTTCTGCAGTTAGGGCAATGGACGATTTTTTTTATATAGGTATAAAATTGTAAATACGAGTACATTAAGCGGTAATTTTGTCTTTCCGTAGCCAATTTTGAGGACAAAATGGTTAATGTTGAGATAGGATTAAAAAATCTAGGGATCAGGCCGGGATTCATTTATCAGTGAATCAGTAACGCGTGGGACCCGCATGCCACATGCGTGCTAACTGGGATCAGTCCTATCCAAATCATTTAAAGTAAACGCAAGATAAGGAGTGACAATTTTAATTATCCAATACCATCCAGCAAAGTAAACGCCTCTAAAAGTATAACTCAAAACTTACATCCATAGCAAAGAGTTATAATAACTTTTACATTCAAATCAGAACAATCTTATGTCAACCAGTCATACATATATCTGAACATCATATGATGATTATAGTAATCATTTATAGTTACTATCAGATACATAAACTTGTCCATAGTAACAAACTGTAATACAAAGCCTTTGAAACTGAAATTTACATCAACCGTATAAAAATGCTCGAAGTCCGACACGGAAAACCCATTTGCTTTTGATCTTCCATCTCACACCGATCATAAAGGTCTTTTACACCGAATTAATAACTAGTCACCACTCTTAAACAACACTTATTTTGATTGTCACATTACACGTGGCACGATCTCAGTTACAAACCTTACTGCACTCGCCAGACGATGCAGATATCTTCATCCACGGCACGCTAACATCGAGGCTCCTTTTCAAATCTTTCTTTTGAGGCCTAGAAAACTCGTTATTCTCACTACAACCCCTCTTTTTCTTCTTCACTACCACCCCAAACAGCTTCACACAATTCTCGTTTTCGCCATTGTCATCAAAGTCAATGTTTCCACAGCTATCAGCCAGCTCATCATCATCTCCACCGGACATGATGCGGGTGATATGCTCCGGCGCCACCTTCACGCACCGCGTGAGTAAAGCTATCAACTCGTCGCACTTCCTTTTGGCGTGGGCGAGTTCAAAGCTCAGAATTTGATTGTCCTTCTTTAGTTTTTCGTTCTCGCCAGATAAATCGGCCAGTTGAGCCGAGGCCTGGGTCTCGGCCGAGCTAGGGTTTTTGGAATCGTGGGATGAGGTAGAGCTCGATCCGAGATCCTCGTTGGAGTTCGTCGGCGAAGTGGGTTTACCGGCGGTAGCGGCGACAGTTTTAGTAGTCGCCAAGGGAGCAACTTTCCGGCGGCGGATGTGGACGAGGAGATCCTTCTGCCCTCGTTTGAAGTTCTCGTTCGCGAATTCCCATTTGTCGGGTACGGTTTTGCGAAAACCCTAGGGAAAAGGGGAAGTTGGATAATAAATATTGTAAATTACAAACTTGTAAAATAAAATTGAAATAAGTATGTGAAGAAAACAGTGATAAATGTACACAGTCTCCCTAATTTGCTGCATGCACATGAAGATAAAGATTGATATAACACCTGACAATTTATTTTATTCTAAAATGATTACGAATAACATCAATACACAAACACGATTAAGAAACAAAATTACAATACAATACATCATAGACCAATTTTGGCTCAATAAGGCACAACATAAATCCATACGCGGGGTCTACAATAAAAAGATGGGGTCACAGCTGAAATATTATGTTTCATGATTTCAGAAAGCTAAAAATAAATGTTCAACTTAATGTTTAGTTGAGCCCAAAATTTTAAAAAATAAATAAATAAATAAATCACAATCTACCAACCTAGATCCACTATCAATTAATAAATAATAACACACCTTATTTATCTTGCAAATTCGGGATAACCTAACAACTTATTAGATCCACTACCATTTAACAAATAGCACACATTAATTATTTTGCAAATGCGGGATGGAGATTATTTTCTTTATCCAGTCCACACAGATTGTTAATTTAACTTATATTTATTTAGCAAATTCGGGATAGAGATTTATTTTGCTTTATCCAGATTGCTTTAATTCTAAAACTTCACATATGAATGAGAATCAACTTGTGTCTGTTTTGATAATATTAGAATGGTTTGGTGGATTTGTTAATTAAAGTCAGGATCTAAGTGGATATGTTGCTAGAATTATGGTTGATATAAAGAAACATCTACGTGATGTTGGTAGATTTATACCTACAATATTATGAAATTATAGCCTAATATTTTTGGGTCAATTTTATATATATCACTCATAGCGTAATAATTTATGAAATCCTTAAATTTTTAATCGATCCCCAAAAGACATGTAAAATGGAACCAAATAATAACTACAATATTATATCTCAATTTCTATAAAAGATATATTAGTCCATCCTGTTGCTTATAATGTTGAATCACTTATTTCAGTAAATGACGATAAGATATTGTAACGATAGATTTTAATTGGACTAGCTTGTATATAAATAATAAAAAGATCATCTAGCATCGATAGAGCAAGATTATGACATTTCTCTTTACCAAAATCATAAGTTAGTCAAAGATGATACGGACCCATTTGGCCACCTTAATTAAGAAAAAGAAAAGAAAAAAAAAAGAAAAAAAGTAGCAATGTAGCTCAGGTATCTGTACTTATATAAAAAGAGATCTTATTTACTATAAATAGTATAAAAAAAGTCAACTGTAATTAATGCTATTACTATTTCCAGCATGTATTTTAATTAATTATTTTATATTGAAATTAATGATATGCGATTCAATTAATGCTATTACTATTCCCATATAATCGGTTTTCCTGCGAAAAAATTCCACAAAATCGGCTTTAATTTTTTGTATATTTAAAGTTTCCTTCTTATCTTCTATTTGTTTTATTTTATCTCATACAATCCGTTTAGTCAACAAAATCCCATAAAATCGTTTTAAACTTTTTGTAAATTGAAATTGAAATTTCCTTCTTATCTTTTTACCAAAAATTTTATTATTTATGTATTGAAATTCTATAATCCGATTTCAGATTGTATTATTAAGAATATATTATAGTTATATTATCAAATCATAAAAAGATACTAAAACCATATTGTAAAAAAAATAATTCGTATAATTTTATAACAATTCTACTACACTATTTAACAGTATTCCTTTTTTATTATATAATAAAATAATAATTAAATATTATATAGTGAACAACAATAAGTAAAACTGTTACTTTCTCTTATATTAAGAGATAAATTTATATGCTAAAATTAAATTTGTATTAGTATAAATGTTTTAGTGAGATAATATATTAATTATTTTACAAGCTACCTCTAACATGCCCATATTTAATGTTCTGCCTAAAAAAAACAACGCTAGTTAAAAGATGTGGAAAAAAATTTATAATAACCATGTTGTTTTTTAGACTTAACGTTGATTAAAACAGGTAGAAAATAGATAATAACTCTATTATTTTTTAAACTTAAACGGACGAGAGTGTGAAAATAACTCATTTAATATCTCTGTCCCGTGCATCGCATGGGGTACGTACTAGTTTTGGTTGAAAACTGCATGTGTTTCTTTCAAAGTTTTCAATTTTTCCTTTTTAATAAATTCCATACGCGATTTAGATTGAAGATTTTTTTTTTATATATATCTATATAAATATGAAAAGGTTTGACATTTACATGAAAAAGCAGCTAAAATCTCGCCAAAAAATTTCGTTTTTACCTTTATTAATAACTTTTTTTAAAATTTTTGAAAAGTGACGATCAAATTTTGAAATTCAAATTGAAAAATCAATTTTATATTTGTACAGTCAAATATTGGCTAGCATGTATTTTATAGAATGTTTCTCACAGAATATATTTCATTGCGGCTAACATATATTTTGGTCAAATATGGATTCTATTGAAAAGGAAACAATCCGATTTTCTTCTATTTACCATATGAATTTGTTCTTTTTTTTTTTTGTACATAAATAAATTGATATCTAATTATTCCATCTTTCTGAACAGATAAGGTATATATCATTTTCAAAGAATACTATTTTTTTGAACTAAGTATTAAAATTTCAATTTATATCCGAATTTTTATTGTCGATTTGCGTATTTCAAATCTATCTATACTTATATAAAAAGTGATCCTATTTGCTATAAATAGTATCAAAAAAAGTCAATTGCAATTAATGCTATTACTATTTTCAGCATGTATTTTATTTAATTATTTTATATTGAAATTAATGCTATGCGATTCAATTAATGCTATTACTATTCCCATACAATCGGTTTTCCTGCGAAAAAATCCCACAAAATCGGCTTTAATTTTTTGTATATTGAAAGTTTCCTTCTTATCTTCTATTTGTTTTATTTTATCTCATACAATCCATTTAGTCAACAAAATCCCATAAAATCGTTTTAAACTTTTTGTAGATTGAAATTGAAATTTCTTTCTTATCTTTTTACCAAAAATTTTATTATTTATGTATTGAAATTCTATAATCCGATTTCAGATTGTACCATTAAAAATATATTATAGTTATATTATCAAATCATAAAAAGATACTAAATTTATATTATAACAAAAATCATTCATATAATTTTATAACAATTCTACTACACAATTTAACAGTATTCCTTTTTATTATATAATAAAATAATAATTAAATATTATATAGTGAACAACAATAAGTAAAACTGTTACTTTCTCTTATATCAAGAGATAAATTTATATGCTAAAAATAAATTTTTATTAGTATAAATGTTTTAGTGAGATAAATATATTAATTATTTTACAAGGTACCTCTAACATGCTCATATTTAATGTTCTGGCTAAAAAACGTTGGTTAAAAGATGTGGGAAAAAACTTATCATAACCTGTTGTTTTTTAGACTTAACGTTGATTAAAACAGGTAGAAAATAGATAATAACCCTATTATTTTTTAGATTTAAACGGACAAGAGTGTGAAAATAACTAATTTAATATAGCTGTCCCGTGCATCGCACGGGATACGTACTAGTTTTAATATAAAGCCTCGTATGTAAACCCAATCATGCATAAGGCATTTTTACAAAAAAAATTAACAGAAAAAAATATTGCCTTGCAAATTGTTTTCAAAAAACTATTAAAGTAATAATAACAACTATATCACTTATATATTCGTTACTATACGGTCCTTGAATATGAACATGACTCTCCTTATATATACCCAGTATCTTTAAATTTCGTTCCACAAATCGAATAATCAGTATTTTTTTATTTCATTTTTCGAGATACTTCTAAGTCAAGGCATCACGAGACAGGCACATACGCTGGCACCCAAAAGAAGACCTTATTTTTTGGTACAAATTAAAGAGAAGACTTTTTTAACGACTTTTTAATCATCATGCGTAGACGCACATCACCTAATTTACTCAATAGCCGCTATATTAGCCGTAACTTATGACATAAATATCAACTTTTAACTGTGCCTTTTTGGCCCATGTATTGTAAATCTGACCTCGCAAGAACAATAAATTTGGTAAACAGAAAACATTTAACGAGTAAAATATAGTAATACGTCTAAATTGAAATGAAAACACGGTGCATTTCTTTAATATTATTATTCAACGAGAAAGTTTATGTCCTTAAGGAAATTGATCAATTAAAATTTCATTAAAAATTTTGTATGATAAAGCATCTATTAGAAGAAAAATCAGAAATTTCGACGTAGAAGATCTTCAAATTTGGACAGAAGACAAAAGGCATAATAATAGCATGCAATAAGAGAGATCATTGATCTAATTGTTCTTTAAAAAAGAAATCAGGTAAGCAAAATCGAGTAATCGAGTTGAAATTGTACTTAAAATAGGTTCTAGAGTTTCAAACGCTGGGAAAACTCATTACTTAAGACATATATCCTTATTGCTTTGTTCGATCGGTACGTGTGAATTGAAATATTGTAGAAAGAAAACTCGAACAAGATAGAAGTTTCTTGGCTAATTCAATTAATTCAAGTATTCAACTATATCGGCGCTTATAGTCTCTATTTTCCTACCTCAGTATTATTATTATAATTATTAGAGACCAAACGAAGCCAAGTTTCAATTATTAATAAATAGAAAATTCAACCAGAATTTGCCATAGATTGCTTTTGCTTCTATTTGATATTGCTTAGCTAGCAACCACCTATACACTTATGTACATGTTGTTGATACATTCATGTATAAGGAAATATTAGAAAATACTCCATTAATTGTTAGGCTCAACCGGCAAAGAATCATCTATTGCTATAGGAGGTTCGGGAATCCGGAGATGGAATCTATATAAAACCCATAATATACCAAATTCTTAAAATTATATAAATAATCTTAATTTATAAAAAATGGACAACCATGAAAAGAAATAGTGAATAATGAAGTCTGTAAACTTCAAATTGCATTTGATAAAATACGCTATTTAGAATTTTGTATATTAAATGTAAAACTTATTGTATAGTTAATAATGTCAGAAAAGACGTTTTGTCTTCCCAGGTGCATACTGTTTATTATAATTCAATTTTTATATTTTACGCATTAATAATATTCATTCCATGAAATTATTAAAGTTAGACTACTTAGATCTACTCGAAAAATGCAATCTAGTAGGGAATTAGGGTGTGCTTATATTAGTATTTGATTAGTTTTTTTATTAATCAGAGTTAATTTTAAAAATTAATATTATTAAATTTTAGTAAAATTTTAAATTTATATTAAAATAATATTTAAAATAAATTAATTATAATTAATTTGATGTAAAGATAGGAGATAGATGATTGAAAGTCATAGATAGTTAAAATTATGTAAATTGATGCACAGTGAATTAAAATTAAAGTGATATGTTAAAATGACAGATAATATTATTTAATTATATTGATATTATTGAGTATAAAGTTAAAGTGATATGTTAGAATGACAGATAATATTATTTAATTATATTGATATTATTGAGTATAACGAGGTTAAGTAGGTTATTACACTTAAATTATTGTTTTTCCTTGTCATTTAACTTATCGGCACCACTTCGTTAGAAAGATCAAACGTTAGTAGGTTTTTAATAAAAATACATACTTATATATTTTATATTTTTATTTATATTATTTTATGAACTAACACATTTATTTGTATCTTTATTTATTACCTCCATAGAAAGAGGCTTTACAATTCACACCACCTAAAATGTACATATGNAAAATCCAAAAAAAAAAAAAAAACGTAAAAATAAAAAGAAGAAGACTTACATAGGTATTGAGCTGACGAACAAAGCTAGAGAAATTGTTGTGCTTGAAATAATTCGGTAGCAAATCCTTCGCAAACTCGGCCGTTTTCCAGACCACAAACGCCGTACCACTCTCGTTCCACGAAACGACGTCGTCACTCTCCCGATCATCCACCAAATTGTAAGTCTTTGTCAGAAACGGCGCCGGCACCGACCTCTGCGCCATTTTCCCACGGCCCGGCCCGGCCCGGCCCGGCACAATTTAGGGAAATAGAAAGAAGGAAAAAAAAATATACAGAGAATTTTTTTTTCAATAAAATCTACTTCTTATAGAGCGTGTAATTTAAGTAATTAATTGATTGATTTTGGGGGATATATGGAAATTAGCAGCTAAAGAGCAGAAGGGCGGTGAGGAATTCCCAATCCCAGCAGTAGAATCCGAAGAGGAAAACGCGAGAATGGGCGATAACGTGTTTTGGGAGCTTAGCGACTACAACTTCCATTGGTTTTCTTCTCAACATCTTCCGATTTGCTTATTATCTGCTCATAATTACAGATCATAACTTTCTCTCTCTACCTCTCTCTACAGCGAAAAAGCTGTGAGGAAATATGAACTGCTTTTCGCTTTCTCTTTTCTCATTTCTATTAGTACTATTTTTTTTTTCTTCTTTCTGAAGGCGTGTTGTTGTTGTTGGGGGAGAATATAAATTGTGTGGAAAGGGTAAAATGGGAATAATTAACAGTAACGCGTTAGTATAGAGTCTAAAATATGGGCAAGTTTGTATAAGATTTATGTGTTGTGAATTTGTGGTTTTTGAGGAGAACTCTATAGGTGCAAGGGAGAAAAATTTGGATAAGAAAGACATTAATTTGATTTGTGATTGTTATTTTGATATAATCTTTTTGTTTATCAAAGATTTTTCTCCTTATATGAAGATGTGATTTGGTGGACAATAAATATTTATTTAATTAATTAAATATCTTATTTATCTTAGATTTATGTTAAAAAATAAATAAAGACATTAATTAATAATATTTTATTTATCTTAGATTTATGTTACAAAAAATAAATTAAGATATTAATTAATAAAATATTAAATTTCAATTTCTTGTTCACGAACAAATGTCTTAGTAGTGAATGAGTCTCAGAATTTTGGAATTAGTTTGGACATTCAGATAGTTTAAACTCTTATCTAGGAGTTCTTCAACTTTAATTTGTAGATAGTTTAAACTCATATCAAAGAATTCTTCATTTGACTTGATTTGTAGTTAGTTTAAACTCATATCAAGGAGTTTTGATTTGATTTGTCAGATAGTTTATACTCGTATTAGGGAGTTCTTCATTTGATTTAATTTGTATATAGTTTATACTCATATCAAGGAGTTCTAAATTTGATTTATAGACGCTTTTATACTCGTGTCAAGAAGTTTCAAATTTGTAGACATTTTATACTCGTGTAAAAAAGTTTTCAAATTTGTAGACATTTTATGCTCGTGTCAAGGAGCTTTCAAATTTATAGACATTTTATACTTGTGTCAAGGATCCTTGTCGGCATTTTATGCTCGTCTCAATGAGCCTTCAAATTTGTAGGCATTTTATGCTCGTGCCAAGGAATTTTCAAATATGTAGACATTTTATGCTCATGTCAAGGAGTCTTTTAGATAGTTTAATCTCATATCAAATAAAATTTGAATTTGCAGATAGTTTAGGCTCATATCAAGGAGAATTGTAGATAGTTTTGGCTTATATCAAGTAGCATTTGAGTTTGAAGATAGTTTAGGCTCATACCAAAGAGTATTTGAATTTGTAGATAGTTTAGGCTCATATCAAGGAGCATTTGAATTTGATTAGATGAAGCTCTTCATGTAAATTAGCCCCATTGAATTTGCATTAAGAAGCACTGTAGAGCCTCTTTTGGTTGCCTCCATTTGCATGAATTTGATGAAGTCGACGATTTTCAACAGCTTCATGGTTTGAGGAGACATCATTCTTAGTTGCCCCCTTGTACATTGTCTTCAAAGAAGTCTTCATGCATCTTCAAAGATCTTCGAACTTGATTTAAAGAGAAGAGCTGAGAGGTAGTGAATGTCCCACTGGGCGTGCCAAATTTGTAACAATAAATTTTATAAAAATCATAAAATTTTTGTACAACTTTAATATATTTCGATCAAACGATTTTGCGGGTACAATCTCTATACATCTCTTCTGATTCTTCTCACGAACTATTTGAGTCATGGAGAGAAATCTTCAGCTTGATTTTCTCCTTGACTTGATTTTATTTGAATAAACATTAATCCCTTGATTTTGGATCAAACGTTGTTATTTCCTAAGAATGTGAAGAACACGAGTTCTTGGTCTTCGCCTCAAAGTTGATCTTGGATCTTCTCCGAACTAGTTTTGAGTTTACTAACTTAATTCGGAGGCTTGACAACTTGTTTTCGGATTGAACGCCGGACTTGAGGTTGAACACGCTTGAATCTTGCTTCAAGTCTTCAAGAAAGTCTTTGAATCTTCAAGAACACTTGAATCTCGTTGAAAGAATCTCTAGAGTTCTTGTACTTGAATATGACTTGTGATATGTCTTTGATTTATGAGATGTGTTCTTGTGGCTTTGAGGAGAGCCTATTTATAGGTGTAGGAGAGAGAGTCATGATTGGTCCTTCATGATCTGATATAATCTATTTCCATATTTTAAGATTTTTTTCCTTATCTTAAGATTTGACTTGGTGGACAAGAAATATTTACCTTATTAATTAAATATTTTATTTATCTCGAATTTATGTCCAAAAATAAATAAAGACACTAATTAATAAAATATTAAAATTTAAAGCCAAAATCCACATTCTAGGGAGAGCAAACAAGCATGTCCTCCAATACGTCGTCTTCAATAAAATCAACTCCAGATTCATTTTCAAAGATCCAAATCCAAGTCCACGAAGAGATAAATAGAGATTGTACTCGCATATCTTTTGATCGAAATAAAAATCAACTTGTACAAAATTTTATGTTTTTCATAAAATTCATTATTACAAATTTTAATTTGTAACAACAAATTTTGTAAAAAATGTAAAACTTTTGTACAACATGATATATTTTGATCAAATGATGCGGGTACGTTCTCTATTTATCTCCTCTGATTCTTCTCTTCGTGGACTTGGATCTTATCTTCTAATTTGAATTTGGACTTGAATAACATTGACTCGAGAGCTTGAAAGCTATTTCTCAGATCAAATGTTATATTGTTGAACTTCTTAACGAACGTGGTTTGAATGTTGTTTAAACGTCGCTGATAGTTTTGGAATGATTTGAGAGGAACGGATGTCACTTTATTTATTGGAGAAGGATCACCACCTCTTTTCTTCGTCTTGACTTTCTTCTCCATTGAGCGTACGTCATAGGTTAGGAGACTTAATTCTGGATGAACGTTGATCTCTAACTTGAGCATAGACATGCCACAGGTTGGCCCGGCCCGTAAACCGGCTCGGTATAGCCGGTTTTTGAATTGGCCTGGAACCCCTTAAGGGCCAATTACGGGTCGTGTTGTGCTTCTTTCTGACCCGCCGAGTCGGGCCGGGCCTGGCCAGAGTTTTCCAACGGGTCACAGTTGTAACTTTATTTATTTTTTTATTTTTATTTTTTTAAACCGGCAGTAATCGATGGGTCGGGCCGATTCATTTGAACCGACCCTTAGATATAGCCGGGCCGGTTATGGGCCCAGCATTTTAGGCCCGTCGACTCGGCGGGCCACGGCCCGGGCTTTGGCCACGTCTACTTGAGCGCCTTTGAATCTTCAAGAACGTCTTCAAATCTTCAAGGGAGTTCTTAATAACTTTTGAACTTAGACTTTGATTTAGGAGGTGCTCTCTTGTGGCCTTGAGGAGAACCCTATCTATGGGTTAGACATGGCCTGTTCCGACTCGACCCGCCGAACCAGCCCAGAATCGGTCTCGAACCGGACCGCACCCGACTCGAATTTTGCTGGTTCATTGAACCAGAACCTTGGCCATGCGGGTCGGTTCCGGTTCTTCATTTTTCTTTTTTGGTCTCGGCTGTTCGAGTCAGGTTGGGTCGGGTTGCAGGTTGGAAGGCGGGTCATAGTTGATTTTATTTTTTTTAGATAAAAACCCGGCGGTTTAATGAACCGTCGGGTGGGGCCGATTCACTTGAACCGGCCCATAGGAATAGTCGGGCCGGTTACGGGCTCAGCAAGTCGGCGGGCACGGCCCGACATTTGGCCACCTCTATTATAAGTGTAGGAGAGAGAGTCTTGTAGAAGAAAACTTACTATAATCTCTTTCCTTATTTTAAAATTTGTCCTAATCATAAGATTTGATATTTACTTTATTAACTAAATATTTTATTTATTTTCGATTTATGTTCAAAAATAAATAAAGATATTAATTAATAAAATATTAAAATTTAGCTTTTTAACTAGTTAGACGCATAGAAAAATGTACAAATTATGTTTGTCGCGGTTATCGTGATGTGCCACAAAAAAAAAATGCAAAAAAATGCAAAAAAATGACTTTTTTCGATTAAGAATTGAAAAAATAAAAAATTATATCACTTATCATCACTAATAATATATATGTATATATTATATATACTTATAGATGTTTTCATATAAACGTGTATAAATCTACTCCTGAGCACAATGTGTACAATCTCTTGGGTTGCAAAATATATAATAAATTTTATATATATATATAAAAGAAAATATAATTCACTTGATTTTGTACGCTGTTGAGACTTGAATGACCATTTCAACTTCTTTTCATAAAGTGGAAAAAAGAAAATAAAAAAATTTGTAGACGATTTTCCAGGTAGGTATGTCTTGTATTCAAATGCAAAGTCAAACTAACACATAATTTACAACACATGACCATATTTGGATAATGACTAGCTAAATTAATAAATATCCAAATTAAGAGGAAAATTTGATCATGCAATTAAGATATTGAAATAAATAATTTCCACCCAACCTATTTGAAAATTATCATGCTACACTATTAAAAATTTAAAATGACTTACATATTGGTACAGAATATGTATATGACATTGGTTACTTTCTTCCCTATATATATATATATATATATATATAAGGGTTGGTTCAAATAAAAACTAGTTTTGGTGTGAGAACCGTGAAAACCGTATTTGATGCTATTTTTAATTATATATGATGCTATTTTTAATATTAAATGATTCTATCATTTTCACTAATGGTAATATAAATTATGTTGCTATTTTTAAAAAAATTCATCCTAGTTAAAAATAGCACCAAACACAATCAATCATAGCACCACGCACAATTCAAAATAGCGGTTCTCACGGTTCTCACACTAAGACTTGGTTCTCATTTGAACCACATCTCTATATATATTAGTGGATTGAAACAAAATTAACGGAATGAAACCAATTTAGAAATTTGACCCGTTAAATATTCTAAATAGCTTCTTTACTAAAGAACTTATTTGATTATCTGTTTTTGGCTAAAACGTTTTTTTTTTTTTTTNAAAAAAAACTCATATATATGAACAATTTGGGTAGAGATCAAGGATTCATAAGATAACACAGATAACATAACATTTACTGAATAACTATACAACCGTTATTTATCATATATTTATTTTACAATTTACTAATTAAATCAACTATTATAATCCGCTATTATATATCTTGACAATTCCATCAACCATGTCCATTGTCAAATTCAACAATTTAAATTTTCTCTACTAATTATTCTCTAGGTTTCGCCATTAATTCATTAACATAGTGTTAGTCATTTCCAACAACCGTTCTAGATCATTTAAAGTCAAACACCATATATATATAATTCTGAGTTATGTAATTCTTCGTACGTTTCCGCGAATTTCAAAGATAGAAAATCTTGTGTCATGCGCATTAGACTATTTCTAGTTGAATTTGAAATTAAGCAATCGACGGCATTTGAATAAACCTTTTCTAGGAATTATTCACTAAAATGTATTGGTATTAAAAAGTTGTGTAGTAAAAAATAAAAAATCCAAATAATTATATTGATTTTTAGTCCTTTTCACGCGTTTATTTAACTTTTAATAATTTAGTGTAACTTATGTTGACAAGGATTTCAAATATTAAGCAATTGAAAAGTATAACTAACGTTACAAGAAACAAGTTTAGTAGGAAAAATAAAATTAGCACGACAATTAAGTTATGCCTATAGTAACGACATAAAATAGTTGTTAGAATGATTTTTTAAATATTGTATTTTTGGTATAGATAGATTTTGGTATCTTAGAGATTTTGTGTATATTGGTTTTAGGACTTCCTTTGTATCTTTATATTTGGCTCTTGTGAATCTCGGTAAAGCAAGGTTTGAAGAAACGAATTAGTTTTCATATATTTGTCATGGTATCAAAGCCTGGTTAAACTTTTTTCTCTCGAATTTCAAGTCTCGATCAACTGAGACTTAATTTTTTTTTCTCTTTTTGCTGCTCTCTATTATTTTTTCTCTCTTTCGATTTCTCTCGATAAACAGAGTCTCATTATTCT